>RCHQ01000115.1:0-168065 GCA_003676415.1 Plasmopara muralis | reverse complement strand
CGCCTTTCTCAACAGTGTGCTGTCGGATCGTGTTCACATGGAAGTTCCGATTGGTGTTAAGGGAGCTCAAGGATTTGCGTGTCAGCTGAACAAAGCTATATATGGACTCAAGCAAGCTGCAAACGCTTGGAACAAGACGATCGATCACTTCTTCAAGAAGAACGATTTTAAAAGTTGTGGAGCAGATCAATGCGTCTACGTGAAGAAAGTGAAAGAAGGTTTTGTGTACGTATGTCCTTATGTCGATGATATGATCATTGCAGCCAAGACGAGCGACGAAATTCTAGAGGTCAAGGGGATGCTAAGAGGTGTTTTCAAGATGAAGGATCTCGGTATGGCGAAGTTCATCTTAGGCATGGAGATCGACCACGACATGACAGCTTCCACACTAATGATCAAGCAAACACGCTACATTAGCGACGTGGCTGAGCGATTTGGACAGAAAAACGCCAAGAACGTCGACAATCCGTGTACGTCCGGTCTCAAGCTGTCAACATCACAGTCACCAAGTACAGAAGCTGAGCGTTCAGAGATGCGGTCAAGACCATACCGCTCACTAATTGGATGTCTGCTATATGTTACAACTTGCACTCGGCCGGACATCGCATACATCGTGACACAACTGTCTCGATTTCTCGAGAATCCGGGGTTACCACATTGGAAGGCCACAATTCGTGTATTGCGCTACTTAAATTCGACACGTCATCATGGGATCGTTTACCAAAGAGAAACTGGAAAGGTGATTGTTGAAGCTTTTTCGGATGCTGATTGGGGTAGCAATACCGATGACAGACGGTCTGTCTCAGGTGTACTGATCAACATTGGAATAGCTCTGGTTGTGTTTAAGTCCAAGTATCAGAGAACTGTCGCACTAAGTTCCGCAGAAGCAGAGTATATGGCGCTATGCTTGTGCACACAAGAAGTACTTTGGACGCGCGCAATGCTCAAGGACATGGGTCAAGAACAAGTGAGAGGCACGCAAATATGGGAAGACAATCAAGGTGCGATAGCTTTGGCAAACAACGCGGGCTCCCACGCACGTACAAAGCACGTGGACATCAGACATCACTTTATTCGGGAGAACGTTCAGCATGGATTACTCAAGATTGGCTACATTGATACGAAGAGTCAGCTTGCAGATATGCTAACCAAGGCGCTTGGAACTAAGATGCTCAAGTTTCTGCGAGAGGCAACCGGCATCAAGACCAAGTCAGCGACAAAGCATACTCAACATTAGCGGTGAGTGGGAGTGTTAAAATTACACCGCTGAATGTATGTTGAACAGGCGGATGGCGTCACAGTATTTACAAGTAGTAATTACATATGGTAGCCGTTCATTGGTCTATAAAAATATATTCACTTCGGTTTTTGCCATCTTCTCAACAAAAATGAATTGAATTATGAAGTTATGAGTTTGCTATCAAAATTAGAGTATGATTTTTAAATGGGGAAAACTTATTGCACTTTAATGTGATTCAGCGCACGTGAAAAGCGTAAAACACATTTTTGCATGTCTGACATTGATTGGAATTGAGCGATCTCCATGTTGAACATCTCTTAATGATGGTGATATTGCTGATGCCAATTTTGCTGTCGAATTATGCTTAAGCGCACAGAGCGAATAAGTGCATACATTTTGCACAGTTGCTTTGATGTAATTTAGCAATTATTTGGGAATATTTCGAGCTGTCCGTCGTTCGAGCTTCTTTTCCCTTCTGTACGTGCAAGAGAACACTACCTCGTGTTCTTTACTCTTTACATTTTACAGGCCACGTCCTCATGTTAATCAGCATATGCGCTCTTAAACGATACCGCCGGTTGTGTAATCTTGTTGGATCGTGCTCCGTCGCCCAGATCCAATTCGATACTAAATCACAAATCTATTGTTTGATTTTCACGCGAACGCTCCGTTAATGCTGTTATTGTAGAATTTTGATGTAGTACTTTCAATGAAAACGTCGATCATGTGATTATGTATTGACTAGTTGTCCAATTCGGCATGTTGAATTGTAAGAGCTGTAATTAGAATTGGTTAATCCTCTAGCTTCTTTACATTTTTACGCTCAGGTCATTTGGTAGGGCACAAAATAACAACACATCTTGCTTCATTCTCTCGTCAATCTCCTTTTGACTTTGAGCTTGCATTACATTAGCAACATCCTTCACACTTGAGGCACGCACCAACAATATAGCTGGACCTACGGTTATTTTGCATAAACGTTCCAAGTGAGTATACTTTTTTACCCTTGTCACAAAGTTCATAATACAGACAATAATTTTGGTCCAAAATGACGCCATAGCATCATTCCAGCTCTGCCCCGGTCGAAGTCTCAAAGTTCGTGAGGTGACCTGAAAACGCAGCATGGCTTTTAATTGTCCGAAACAGTCGTACTTACTTGGAGACGATTAAAAAAGTTCGATTTTCGCAAAGCAGCAATAAGCCGACTTTAAGTGCGAAGGATGCAGCAAGAAATTTGGTACCAATCAAAGCAACAAACTGATCGTGCCGAAACGACAATGGAGGGATTACGGCCGCAGCACGCGTCCTTGATACATCGCCATATTCATTCATGTAGTCTGAGTATGAGACAACTTCTTCCAATACGATAAAAAGATAATACGTAAGCGATTATCGTGCACGACCTCGCGCGCTCATCAACTCAGAAAGGACACGAAGTCAAGAAACACAACGAGAACGTCGCAATATACCAATTCTTTGTGTACGTCGATATATTAAGTACGTGATAGTGTCGCAGTGTTGTCCAGAGCGAGTAAGTACTTCTCAAAAAACCACAAATATTCTCGGGACTCAAACGCCAAAGACACCAATCTACATTTTCTCAACTTCGATTTTCTCGTAAATACAATTGCTACGATTTTTAAGCAACGTCTGCGTACCGGAAGAAAGTGGATGCTGTGGACCCAAGCCCATGCATTATCAAGTTAAGATTGTTTGTACCACTCCCAGGTCGCAAGGGCACTGTTTTCCGCTTGTCACATCAAGTTCTTGGTAAATTGAAGGAATATTTGCCTCAACTTTATGATTATAAAAACCACGTCTCCGTGACGTGAGTAAATGTTGGACGGGATCTATAGTCGGGTCACTAAGAAAAATGCGCATTTTAACGTGTTAATCGAATGAGTTCGTAAACTTCCAGCGTTAAAGCGCGTTGACTCGAGTATTTCAGTGCCATTATATGATGATGCTCGGTAACGCCACTTCGCCTAATAGAAATTTGCAAGAGCTAGCGCTGGTCCAAGCCAGCCTGTCAACTTAATTCTGCCGGATGATTTCTCATCAGCTGGGTAGACATACAATTGGCGACTACAGCAACAAGCGCTAGATCCGTCAAACTCGTTTAAAATCACTCACAGTTTCGAATATACGTCAATAACAAAATTATAGTTGTAAATTATTTAAATTTAAGTGCGGTTATCTTAAACTGCTGGACATCGATACTTTTGTGTCCTTCTCGAGAACGTAGACGCATGGTCTTCAATCCCCTAGTAGCACATCTTGCACAAATTGATATCTCAATTTGTATTGTTTCATGTGTATTCCGCACTTGGGGAATTGAAAGCTTCAACAGCGAGGGGCTTGCATCGAGAGAATAACATACTGGAGCGCAGCAACAAGCACCAAAAGACGGCGTGCGAAAAACGCTTGCCAATTCGTAAGCTTTTGCTGTATTTATGGCCGTCCAATGCCATATTTTTTCCACGTTGCAGGCGATTTAATAGGATTGATTCGCACAACGTAGAGATTTTTGCTATCAAACATGGAGATTAATTTCGAGAAACCAGTGGCGTGTTGCGTCTTTCGTTTAGCCATCGACCGCACAGTGCTTTGAAAGCCCGTCTTTTGTTGATTTGGCTGCATTGGGGAGAATTTGAACGAAGCAAAAAAAAGTGAACCCTTTAGACTTGTGTAAGAACGAAATCCTTTTTAGCATTAAGTAAACGAGCTGAAGTGAAGAAAAAGCATAGATGTGGATCGACGAGAAGAATGCACTAATGGTTTGTGGCTAAAATGTAATTGCTTTTGTAGATAATGGAAGATAAGACAGATGCGAAGATAAATTTTCGAAGCAATCTAGGAAAGGAAATGAAGCTCGAAGATTAGTTTATTTTTGAATTTCTATACTAGGACTCAACATGCTTAGTATAATAAATGATGGCACAACAAAGTAGTAACGAATGAGTATACTAAAACAGGTACAGTTTTATCATTCGTTCGTATCTTAGGATATTTAGAAATATGCAAGGTAAAACGTAGGCGCCTTACAGTTTAAGCGTATGAGGCTATCATCGTTGACATCAAAGAAGACAAGGTATCCGGCTTTTTTAAGTGTATTTTTCGATCACCACAACACTTTAAACAGTACTCTGATGAGCTGACTCCAATTTACAAGAATGTACTCATCGATTGTACGAATGAGAGCGTCATTCGGGAAGCACGTGTTCGATCACAATGAGGCGCGCAAGCAAAGCTGAGAAAAATCAGCTCGCAAGTTGGTCGGTAGATATTTTGGAGAAAAGACTCTCATCTATACTTATTTGCTCAAGTGGTGCCTCTATCACGGCATGGAGCTAACCAAGACTTCCTGCTTTGTGAAGGCCAACTCTTATAAGACTTTCGCCCCCTTTACAAATGCTGTATCAAATGCTCAATGAGAGAGTGGTGTTAGTAGGTCGAAGGCGGTGATTGCTGAGATGATGAACTTGGTAGGGAACAGTGCTTTCGGTCGATCTGGAACGGACACAAAGAGGTTAAGTATGAATCGAGCGACGAAGCTATATAGAACAATGAAGAACACTTTACGTTCCGAGGTCTCGAGAGCTTAATAAGACGTGTGAAGTCACGATGAAGAGGCGCTGACTTAAGAAATAAGAGTTTAATCCGTTCGACGATTGCTATCTATCAGCTTGCCAAGCTTCGCATGCTTCAGCTTTACTATGCCTGCATAGAACTCTACTTCAATCGCTCTTAAGAGAAATGGACACTAACTTGGCCTATATTGCTTTCGGCTATGATAACTCGTTTTAAGACCGTATCAAGCCTAAGTTTCAAAGAGCACAAATACGATTGATTCCCACGTGGCTACATATAAACCCATAATTTGTCAGATAGACAGCAAATATAGTTATCGCTCGATATTGAGACCATGATCATTTGTCTTCAAACGAACTAGGCGTACTTCGATCAAACTTAGCTACCTCTGTGTTCATAGCTAAGATCAAACTAATATTTGGATTAGAAGTGATAATATAATAAACCAAAATGTAAAGAGGGGATTTGGCATTATGAAAAAAGCTGTTACTGGTCTAAAGGTGAATTGCGACCACGCTTTTGGACCATTAAGGGTTATAGCCAAACGAGATTTAATTTGTATACTCGAAAGAATACGGATACACTCGGTGTTCTATGTGAGTACTTCGAAACCGAATTATGACAGAAGCATTGGAGCCGAGTCGTACGCAGGACCATCCACAAGAGCAAAATTAAAGTTCAGGCACTTTAGTGCTTGAGACTCGAGAGCTGGTTGATTTACCTCGGAATCGACGAGCATGTATTCGTAAAGCAGTCAATGTGATTGTCTTTACCGCTTCCAAAATTATGGGTCGCGACTGCTTCTGGTGGGCGCAACTGACATCGAAGCAAAAAGCACGCATTGCACCGAACATAATGCCGTCCTCTCACTCTCCTCAATATAGGAGGCGAGTATTTCGCGCAATTTCCCCTGCGAAGTCGAACCCATAATCGTGTAAAGTGGAAGATACAACTTATGATGGAGACTTGATCGTTCGCTTCCGCACAACTACCCTGAAATCGTAGACACTTTTGATAGGTTTATCAATGTCTTCGGCTAGACTTTGCTTCATTTTGCTACGGTTCGAGCCGTAGGTGCCACAAGAATAGCTCATCCCGAGGCCTTTGGTAACCGCTGCAAAATTAGTGAGCACGAAAGTATGGTGTTGTGGACCTTAGATTGCCCAATCGTAATCCTCTGGTAGTCGACGACGAGTCTTTCGCCGAGCAAACTCGCACATCACCGACGGAAGTTTATCCTGCGTCATCAATCAACGGCATAGCGTATTCAAGCTATGTTGCGTGGTACTTGGACACTGTGAGCTTAGCTCATGTCTTGAGACTGATGTCCGCCTCATACTCCATGGTACACTATGTGCAGACGACAAGATATTTGGTCAACACGAATCCTCATGTTTTTAAATGAATATGAAAGCTCATATAGCTTGTTCTGCGGGCGTTTGAGAATCGACACAAGTCGTAACGACTGATAGAAATTTCAATAGGAAAATTTGTCTTAAATGGACTCAAGAAGTGAAAAGTCTTGATGGGGATATTGTAGCGCGTGACATAAGGTAAGTGGCAATGTTTAGGACTTATGAGTTATCAGAAAAGCAGTACGTGGTGAGAGATTTAAATTCACGCTTCCACAAAAGCCTCACTGCGCTTGATTTAAAAAAACTAACTTTAAGCGTCGGGCGTATAGCGACCAGCGACTCGTACTGATTTTAGACATGGAGAAAAGGTCAGATACATGGTATCAAACTTTTTTTTGATACGAGCTACGGCCGCTCGGCTGCAACGCACCTTAAGCATACTTTCTTATACGTCATTCCCAAGTTACTTAATTGCTAAATATTTGACTGAAAGCAATATATATTGTGTCTGCGTGGAGAAAATTGCGTGTATTGCTACACGTCAGGATTGGCTGATAGAATCAGACTTCTGTTCTGTACCGTGCGGCAGAGCATTTCTTTTTGTCGCCGGTGTTGTGGTCTGTCGTTCCCAGTGCCGCAACACGTCATTCCGCTTTTTAGCAGTCGCTAACGCAACCAGGAAAATAGCCGACATCCAGCCGCCCCCTCGCGCGGGGTCAGTCGTAAGTAGCCTCCGTTACTTGATTCTATTTTCGTCGTGGCTGACGCACGTGGCGTTCATAATCGAAACCCACAGCGCGTACACTAGCTTAGTCTTCGCTCTGACCTAAACGTGCGTGCTGTGTTTGTCATGTCGCGCTTGAAGGATGTCTACGGTGGCGTGCGCAAGGAGATGACTGCGACGTTTGACCGGGCGGATATTGTGTCAGTCGTTAGCGGAGGAAAAGCTGGCTATGCTAACCTCAAGCACCTTAACGTCGGCTCACCCGGGAGTGACGTGAGCGATCTTGGCGACACTGCAGATCTTGAAGAGTTGCTAGCGCAAGGGTCGAGCCAAGGACCGCAGACGCATCCGGGTATTTTGCTGCTCTCTGCTCTTGCTATATGGATCGATTGACTGATTGGGTCGCTTGCACTGACTAGGTATCATATGCTGTGCGATCTTCTCGTTTTCTGGCTTTTTGCTGCTGGTATGTTTACTTGGTGGAGTCTTTTGTACATTACTCCGATTGACGTGAACAATTTTCGCATATGTTTGCTAGCTCATTGTGGGCTGCATCGTAAGCAGCAACTCTCTATATATAAAGGTCAAACCACCGCATGGAAAGCCAAAGTCGTCGCTGGCAACGAGCATTTTCCTAGCAGCATTCCTGTATATGTGTGTCTTTGGCACGAGTATCATGTACTTCTTGCGGGCGCGACGGGCTCAAAAAGTGTACCAGCTCTCGCTTGACGTCCACGTGGACTAAGATTTTACAAGTATGGCACATTTAGTTAGGGAAATGGCACGACGTGAGGGGCACCGAATTTGTACTTTAGCAGCGAAGGACATGAAAACTTTTAATAAGCAAACCTCGGAGCTATTTAGAACGAGACTTGAGCATTTATCCAATACATGAGGACCGAAGCAGCCACAGGATACGCAGAGCAACTTATCCAGAAAACGACCTTGATCTTGCATGATTTAATAGTCTAAGGTTATACTTTGTGCGCCAGCATCAGGTCAGATTTTTCGTTCAACTTGCTGTTTGAGCTTCATTGCCGTTTTCATCCTCGTCATTAGGTCCGTCGTATACGAGTAACAAATTTTGTTCGAATGCAGCAGCAAGCATTTGTTTCGCAACTTCTGCGCGAGCTTTTCTCTTGCTTATTGCGTTCGCAGTCGCAATCTCTTCGCCGTTCAAAAAACCAGTGCACTTGAACTCCGTCACATCTTTATTAGGCGACACGTCTTCCATATCAAAGCGAGTCTGAAGATGTCCTCGCTGCGACAATTGATTCAATAACGGCAACGGTTGCAGCTGCCGCTCCATCCAACTCACTCGAATGGGCAACTGTGGTCCATTGTCAGCTGCTAGCTTAGTCACTTTTGCTGGTTTAACGTCACTCATCAGCGGCTGATTATCAGCCTTGGCACGCTTAAACAGCTCCAAATACGACACGTCTCCCGACGTCAGCTTGCCAGCTTCTTGCTTATCGTGCCACAGCTTTTCAATCACAAGTTTGCATGCGTCGTTTTTTGCCATCTTCTTCGAATTACCTTGAACACGACTTGCAAGAACTTCCCCTGTTGTACCATTCACAATCGTACACTCAAACGAAGACTTTTCGCCCAACTCCGCATTATGGCAAGAACGAAGGTCCACCAACATTCTCTGCTTGATCTTCGTTAAATAATCATTCACTCTTGCCGCAGCAAACATGTCGTCTTCTCGGGTCGGGAGCCGAATTGCATCGATTTTTTTTTGCGCTTCTTGCTTTAACTGCTCTTCACGCTCTTCCTTCGTCCAAGCCGGTTCTTCCTTGATTGCATCCGCAGCTGCAACTAACTGCTTCGCTCTTATCTCGGACAATTTTGCTTGCTCCATTGCGTATTTTCGTACTGCTGCGTCAATTTCTTTGCGTAGGTTTAAAAACAGGGCCTTGTCCGAATGACTTATCAAGGCCCTGTCAACGACTTTACCCGCCTCATTGAACCGATGTTCCAACAGCCGCACCTTGGCCATGGCATATAGTGCTTTCGTCGATGTTTTGTCGACCGCCAACGCTTTGGTTGCATACTCGTTGATCAGCGATAGGTCTTTCATCTTAAGACCGCAGACCGCGACATTATTACAGAGCGTCACGTATCGTTCTTGCATGTCAACGTCGTCCCATTCCGCTGCCAAGACCGATTTTCCATAATATTCACTCTGCTGGTGTTTTAACACAGCCGCAAGGCTTTTTAAAAACGCGTTTTTGGCAGCGTAATAATTTTTTTCGCTAAATTTTACTTTGCCATCATTCAGTGCCTTATCTGCCTCCTCTAGATACTCTGGCGATGTCACGTCGTCCGGATGCTGAAGCGTTATTGCCTCCAAATGATCCTTAGCTGCTTGCGTATACCATTGGTCGAGATTTTCGCCCTCACCGTGCGACTGTGGTTCAACGCTGCGCATGTGCAAGAGTGTTTGTCGCACTTGCGGATCCCAAACCCAGTCCTCGAACGATCGAGACTGGTCCCGCACGAACATCAACAGCAAGTCCTGGACACCGCGTAGAGGAAGGAGGGGGTGAAGGAAACGCTGCGTCTGCTTGTCGCTGGCGCTTAAGGCGGTGCGCAATTGCGCCATGTCCTCTGCCACATCCATGAATGACACTACAAACTAATTCAAATCTCCTAAATTTTGCATGTTTATTGTGATATTAATAATTGGCCCAGCTTATATAATAGGGCCATATGGGGGGGAGGCCGCATATACACTACCACTAATTAGCTCTTTGGATATCTATTTTGAAATGTAGTTGTGCAGCATTCCTTAAGGCCCCATTTAGCGAGAAGTCAGCTATTAACATAAAAGCTCGAATGTATGCGACCTTCTGTTTCATATTTCCGTAAAAAGACTTGAATTACCTCAAATGGAGGAGAAATGCTTGCCTATAACACATAAAGTCCGCTTATTCATAACAACGACCAAGCTGCCAGTCATCTTACTATTAAAAAATCCATTCCAAATCTGCTTTTAACGGTGCCTTTGTATCAAGCCGCTATTTGCAAAAGGCCGTGTCTGACAAAGATTTCGTCTACGCCATTGCTGCGACAGTGGCGTAGACGATGAGCCGGAGTGGCAAAGGACTGAAAACCACGCAACTAAGCCAGGGTAGGGAGTGCGTGCATACCGCTCCTTCCGCTTAGCATTACCGCCTTCGAGTGATAAATTGCTATGAAGGGCAGCAAGCAATCATGCGAGTATTCTCCCTGCCAAACTGTGAGAGTGTCTAAATCAAACAACGAAATTGCATAAACGACCTCATCACCCGGGTCTGTTAAAACTGTTGTTCGATCCACTGGCCAGGTCCCATTAAGTCAGCAAAGTACATGGTGACTCCCAGAATAATCGACCCAACCAGGGACGCTCTCATTGATGACGACAGTAAAACTGGGACCAGAGAGAAGAGTGAGGAAATCACTGTATATTTCATGAGTATGTCTAATGACAAACGTAGCTGGCGATGACCTTTAAGGCGGTCACTTAGTCCCGGAAGAGGTGAAACATCGCTTAGACGACAGGCCCAACCTGGCAAATAAAATCTTACGAATGGGTATTGCCCGATCGATGTAGACTATGTGGCCGAGGGACACTCATTTGCTTCGTCTGCCGCGAAGGTTGTCAAATGTCACTCCTCACATGGCGTTTACGAAAGTTGTATGGCTGAGAAATAGCCGTTATTGCAGCGCAGCATTACGGCAGTCGTGCACGCAAAGAACATACAAAGAAATACGGAAACCTTTACAGTGCTACTAGACAATTATAATTACAAGTAAACTTTGCTTACATAATGAATTGGAGAGACTTCGCTTACAAGATGGTTCGGAGAGCTTTCTTTCGAAATGTCGCGGCCTCAGCAGACGGCCAAGCCGAGTACTGGCAGCTTAAGCTCCAAGCGTAGTTTCGGGATTGCGCCCGTCATTTTCCAACATGCGGTGCAAATTATCAACAAAGCGCTCGTTGCCTGATTCCAGATCGCAATGTTTCCAAACAGTCTTGCTGAAGTCGGTCTCACGTCTTTTGAGAATTGTGTGAAGCAGAATAATCAATTAATATCACAGTGGTCGAATGGCGCCTGCAAAAGCGCTGCTTCTCAATGGTAGAGTCGCTAGCCATTTGGTCAAGGAGCACTGGAGGAACCCACTCACGTCTCAGGTCTACTTGCAAGTGTGTGGCTCAGAAGATTGTATCGATGTGAAGTACCATCCAAGGCTCGGATTTACGTTACGAGCCGCGAGCTCATGAGCAGGTAAGCTAAAAGATTGTAGGACTATGCTGGGAAGAGTACCTACCATTCTCATCCAGAACCTTTAATGCCGTTGCTGATGAGCCGTTTTCGACTAAAGACAAGAGTTTTGTGCACTATATTTAAAAATTAACCACGTACGTGGTTTGAGTGTGCTATACGAGTAACCAAGTCGTCACTTGTCGAAATAAGGTACTTACGCTGATGTACCGCATGATATTCGGGCACCATAAGCTTGGCTGATGTTTTGAAAACAAAATTCTTGAAGAGTATCAAGTGCTGATGGCAAATCAATCGCTGACTCGGAATTTGTAGGCTAAAATGGGCCATGAGGCAAATTTGATATTTTTGAAGACTTATGTGAAGCGGCACTAGTCATAACGTTGATGCAACATGCTCTGATGAAGGTTTCGACTCGAGGAGCATGATCATGATGGGGCAAACGCCTATTTGTAGTGTGTGTTCCACTACTATATTGTGTGACACAGCACTTCGCTTGAGAAGTTATAATAATAGCAGATGATTGTCTGATGACCACTGCTTAATGTACATGAGCTGTAAGTATTAGACTTGATATTATTTGTCGAATGTTTTGCCGATAAAGGTTGGATCGGATTTTCAAAATAACGTCCGCTTCTAATTTGAGGCGTGAAAGTTATATTATAGTTTTAGGATTCACTAAAGGCAACTTTTGTAAACAGGTAGAGATAACAATCTACGAATTGTGCTGGTACTGAGTATTCAACGAAGCTTAGCGACCTGAGCCTAAATTTCCTTCAAGCAAAAAAGTTGCGGCAACCCCCATCTGACCGCTTTACGTAAAGCTTTTAAAGCGCTCTTTTACAGCTCATACAGAATGTGTCTAGCTGTTGTTGAAATCGTGCTGATACGATAGTTTTTGATGAGAATTTTTGCTCGTATAACTCACGGAAGTATTTGCTGTTAAAAATATGTTATCTCACATGCTAGGTGTTGTGTGACGTTGTCATACATTTGTCCTAAGCAAAATTTGAATCAATCATTGATATATCATTGATAGAGAGGTATCAATCAATATTAAATCATCTACAAATCTAATTACTGTTTCTTTGACCAGAGTGGTCTCGATTATGTGCAAACAACTGATGCATTTCTAGTCAAAGATACAACATTGTACGTAATACCACAATAATATCGTGTGCGCTAGATCACTCCTCTATTTGCTTGTTTTATTAAGATTAATGCTGCCTCGAGTGCTCCCACAACTATAAAACAAGTTGCTACCGTTTAGCAAGCTTTGTCTTATTGTATCCCATCCACATTAGCCATTCAGCCTAATGTCATACAAAAACGCTTTTTTCATCACGTTCGTTACATCGAGTCCACTAAATCACGTTATCTCTTAGCAACAATTTCCTCTATGACGCCTTCTTCTGCTTGTTATCCAAATTTCCAATGAAGCATCCGCATCCTTTTTACTTACCAGTTTCATGCGATCGTAATTTTATTTCTGTTGGAAGCTATCTGTGCCCGAAGGGAATAATAGAGCCTTGTAGTGATGTATACTCATGACGACAAAATTGGACAAAGGACGTTATTTGGTGGCCCCGATTTGTACGCACAACTAGGTACTGGCTTTTCCGACTCGAAATTTGTTTTCAGTACCGCTAAATCGTGGCTCGGGAATACATAACGTTTTGCAAAAAAAGTTATCATTGATATATGCAAGTTCATGGTAACATAAAATTATGCTGCGTTTGCACTTAAGCTTGTGAAAAATATTGCTCCTAAACTTATTAGGATGAAAGAGATTTAACAGCCACAAGAATAATTGTACTTAATAGACTAATGTTGCGATCTCCATAACATTGTGAGACTACACCAGCCGTTGTGACCGTTAATCATCTCTTTCAATGCACACAAACTCAAAGAGGATCCAATGCTGAAAAACTTTACACAAAGACCATTGCTCTATCAATAATTACAACTTTGCTTAACCAAAAACACAGAGACGCAATTTAAAGACGGAATAGCCTACTTATGTACAATGTATGATCTTATATGTCCAAACACACTGTAATAAATTTTACTCGCTTTATTTATCAGACAATAAATCGAATAATAGTTTATTGTTAAAATAAGATCCTTGTCCTGATAGGACATTCGAACAAGCTTTGAACTTGCGATAGGTTTCCCCATTATTCTATATAAAGCCACATCAGATGCTTTGACATTTGTACAATTTTAAAATATGGTAACAAATGAGAGAGAAAGAACAAAGAGAAGTCGCATAATAATTAAAGCGGCATGAGTCTGTACTCATTTACTAAAGATCCTTAAGGTTTTAGGCCTCCTTTGGACAGACATACTGGCTCGCTGTACAATGCGTACGAGGAAGAAACACCAGAGATTTAAAAAAATTGTGGTTATCAACACCATAATGAGTAATCGTAGTGTAATACAATTACTATATAGCCATATTTGAAACAACTACGCCAAACTTGCGCCACAGTCGAATATTGACGACCGAGCAAGTGCTGCCACCTTAACATACCAAAGGGCAGTGGGGCTTTGGTGAGTCACAAACACTTGTCTGCTATAAAGTACAAGAGCTACTGGCGCAAACTTTAGACCAAGATAGTAAACTGTGTAAACATTGCGACTTCAAAGCCGTACACTGATGCTGTCGAGGATACTGAGCGATGCTTGTAGGGGAGAAGAATTCGCTGCATACCGGTGATGGTATGATTGGCGTATATCCGAGACAATATAGGCGAGGCTTTACTACTGCTTGTGAAGGGCACGTAAGCTCCGAGCAATGCTTGTACGATACAGCACTCGCTATTCTTCGTAACGGAAGTGTTTGTCATTAAGCTAGGACGTCAAGGTTGAGAGTTTCTTTTATGCATGTAGAATGGTACGTAAGCCACTAACAGTGTTAGTAGATTACAGAACTTGTTACCTTCTAGCTGGATTGCAGCCAAAGCAATAAGGACAGGCTCTTATGGTACGAGTAGAGTGGCAAGTTATACACTGAGTAATATTGGTAGCGAACGACGTTTGCTACTTGCCATGCAAAGTATAGGCCAAAGTATCAAAAGCGCGACCCTAATGATGCACACGTAACCTACTGAGCCCTGCTCGCTAAGAACAGCGTTTGCCGAATGTCCAACGTGATATTGTCAACGATAAATCGAGGTCTATATAACCCTACTAATACGCGAGAAGTGATAAGAATATACAATCAGTCGGGATGCGTCAGATTTTGCTATTGGCAGCACGTTGACGCAAGGAGATGTCGGAAAAAGAAGGGATCACTGAAATTCAGGACCATCGATACAAAGCTAGTTTGTACGTACTAGCGATGAAGTATGCTCTCACTAAAACTCGGGCTTAATTTCTAAGCAGCGCTTGTGATCAATACAGATCTTGCACCACTGCACTTTGCGACACGGTCGCCTCGCCTCTCGCAGAGAGAAACATAGGTTTCTTCTTTTCTTAAAAGTCTTACTGTCTCTCCTTTTTTGGAATCTTAGTTCGGGGATAAGGTTTATGTAGGATACATGTTTTGATTTATGCTCCTCGATCAGGTTATGAGCTAGCTCCTTTCAAAAGTGGAAATTCGTCGATACGATGTAACGTTTCAGGTTTAAGCGCAAGATGACACAAGCGTAGCTCTGCTACAGGCTAACAGAGGCGGTGAGGTTCATAAGCTATGTTGGCGCGGTTAAGCGCTAATAGCCGAGCTGTTATACTACAAGTACTTCACTGTATGTAGTGCTTTCTCATGGTAATGGAATTTAATATATTCTATCCCCTATGGGGCTCAAATACATCGCTTAACGGTCACTTAGGTCGGAAGAAGACGTATAATTTGATAAGCTGGGCTTAGGCTGTATCAGTAGGACCGCACACATGTTCGCTCATGCCAAGTGTACCAGCGAGTGTATTCTTCGCCAAATGCGGCTGTATCATTGACAGTAATATTTCGCAGCTGGTAATTTTTTGTTAAGCTTTTTCTCTTTTTGCCGAGAGGCCCAGTGTAAAGTGGACTTTGCCGACCGATATGGCTAATTTAGCGGTTGTGCCGAGCAAGGCGAGATGGTTTCTCGACCGTTTCTATCGACAGCATAAATCTCAGAGTCATTTGTCTCTGACCAAGACCTCTACTTAACATGAGTTTCGGTGAAGTGTTCTTAAAATACTGGGCACGCATCCTTAGTGGACCATCTACAGGCCGCTGGTCCGACAGAGCAAGTATATAGCATTGTGGAAGACGTATTATGCCGTGTGTGCGCAGAGCCATGGCATTGGAGAAGCATGATTCTCCTGGTCAAGCTTGTACTGATTGATGTTGTTCGATCAACATGAATGGACTCGCCAGCTCTTTTGCTCCGCTAGCACCTTACACTGTAGCTTTAGGCTTAATGAGAAGGTGTAGGCAAGTGACTTGATAAAAATAAATTTCCCACAGTGCGTGACAAGTCGAACAAATGTAGACGTACACGACAAAATGGCTAAAAGCAATGATATAAGTAGGACTGTATACAGGGAAAGGGAATTTTCATTTGAAGTCAGAATTAAAACAAGCATTTTTCAATTGCTAAGAATTTACTTACATACGTAGTTACAGCAAATCTCTAGACATATTGCCCCTGCGCTTCATCAAAATATGTTAATGTCATAGCCCAACATTGTCGGCGTTACAGTCTGTTATCTCCTACGCTGCGCCCGCTCGATGTCACCCGCGAGTGAGGTCATAACAATGAGTTAGTACGCGACATGATACGGAGACATCCTCCTCCATCTCTCCACAATATAGAGCGAGCGAGACTATCACGTAAGGGGCATTTTTGTCCACGACACCGCCGCGACAGTCAATGCAATAACTCGTGCAATGGAGATTATATTCACTCCGAGAACTTGTGGAACTTTAGAGACCTAATTCGGTACGATTGCATAAAAGTCGTAAGCACCTTTGATCATGAGGCTCAGCGTCTTTGTCACGACTATGTTTTTTACCGCTAGTGCTGGATTGCTGGGGCCACGAGTTGACCTCATTTTGAGGCTTTAATGATACGGGGCTTGTGGCAAGTTGATGGTGCGGACCAGGTGCTGCAGGTCGACATTCTGCTGGTAGTCAACGACAAGACTTAAGCCAAGAAAACTCGTACCAAAAATATCGCTCCAGCCTTCCCTAAAGCTATTGCGAAGGATTGCTTGGAAAGATTTTTACCCATGTGCATCTCGAAAATCACGCCGTAAATCTCGTAATTCTCCAAAAGCTCGGCATTCAGCAACTAAGCGCTTGTAAAGAGTGATAAGGTTTGGCTTGATTGCGTCCGTGCATGTCTATATTGACAGACAGGACGCATCTGTGGCCGTACAGGGCAAGCAGAAACCTCAATCTTGATGATCTTAACCAGCGCTGTAATTTGAGTTACTATTTAGAAGATCACACAACAAACTAAGTGAGCATTCAAAACAAAACACCTGAGCCGACGTCTACCTTGTTGTTTGCCTTTGGTGTGTCAATGGGTATCGAATCTGGCAACATTTTCACGGCACGGGCTGGTTGCACCGTACACAACATCCATGCTTAAGTTAGTGACTCCGTCGGACAAAAATTTTGTCGCTCGTAAAGTCCGTTCTACCACGCCCATCGTCGCTTTTGGTAAAATTGAGCATGTTTCAGATTCCATACTCGCCATCATCGGCATCGCAAGGTAGAAAATTGGCAATTACTCTTCACGATGAAAGCTTGTGAGCTTGCGGCTCGTCGAGTAATCCGAAGGGACCACATAGGATTTGCTGCACTCCCCTGAGCTTTACATTTTCAAGACTGTGTGTCGCACACCACGTGCTTATGAGCTGCAGACAAGCTGCAATTTTCTGCTTAATGAGTACGATGGGTGTCTTTGTCATTCGGACATGGCCTCGACAAGCTCTCAGCTTGAGGTACAGTTCTAGCCGTTTAGCTATATTTGCTTTTCTTGTGCGGACTATCGTGCTTGGTTGATGGCTGAAAATATCACAGACTCGGTACCACGTTTAAGAAGCTGTAAGAAGATGACGAGGTGCTTATAAAGAGTAGAGTACAAACACACACCTGCAAATACCGACGTTTAACCACAGTTGCACGCTAGGGTTGGAAATATAGACTAATAATATATACGCGATCAGCTAAGGAGCAATGCCTGATAGACGTGTATTCCATAGAAAAGATTCGACTTGTATGGATTCTCGATTTCGTATAGTCTTGATAAGGGAGAGCGCTACGGAATTACACAAACTCAGTGTGTGTCCTACTAGTTAGCGGTATTATCGTGTTGTGTTATATAAAACTTCTTCTTTTACTTATTTGATATCCTCTCACCGAGTGCGTTAACGGTGTCCGTACGCAGAGTCGCTTCGGTTAACGCATATCACGTGATATTTTGAACTTTAATACGAAGACACAATTCAGCACCAAGAAATGAACGCTTATGACCACTGACTCATACGCATGAGTAGAGATTGCTGTTTTAGATAGTAATTGCAGCGGGGGTATACACAGCAATAATAAAAAAAATGTATAAAAGGATTGCGTGCCAGAGATCTGACAGCGCCGTTTACGCACAGCCAGATCACGGCCGTATATGTGGCCTTTCCTGAAGAGACTGAGCTTAGATGTATAAGAAGCGTACGCATGCTTTCCTCGTTAATGCAAAAGGGCCTCTATAAATTGACACACAAGTATTAAGCAATCCCTGAGAGAAAGTAGGCGAAATACTGAGTCCACAGATTGATTCTGGCCGTTTTAGGACGTGACCGGTGAATTTTGCATTCTCGTACAATATTTCCATCATATGATTAGCATAAAAAAGTCCGTCGAGCTGGCACTAATATGTTAAGTGTTCCCGACAAGAAAAAAAAGGCTTACTGAGTCTACATTTAAGAACATTTTTATGAGGTACACTAGACTTCGAGATTCACACAACATCTCATTCGCTAATACCTTCGATGCACCGATAGTAACATTATGCAGCAATGATAATTTATACATACATTCCTTGTTGCTGTCGCAAATTATTTTAATATTTAGAAGCATCATGTCAGTAACAATCTTTCTCAAGACGATGTTTTTGCTTTCGTTTTAGTCTTTGGTGTATCCATCAGTCTTAGTCTTGGCTTTTGGCTTGGTCGAGATAGCGATCTCAATCGGTCGTGAAGCAATATTTTTCTTGGCCGCATACTCATATCCCGCAAATCCTTCGGTCTGCCTCGCACGCTCAAATTCTTTCAGAAATGACTCGTCCACGCTTTCATAACGAGGTTCTAGGCTGTCATCGTCACTGCAAAAGCCGTCCTATGAAACATACATCCATGAGTCATCACAGATCTCATTCAATATCTCCTCTACTCGAATTCAATCAGAGCCACATAGTGGCGAACTTGACTTTGTCGTCGCTGGAATATCTTTGTCTTTATTGTCAGTATCATATTCGTCGTCCAAATTTTATTTTTTTCAATTCTAAATCATATTACTCCTTATATACCGCGCTCTCTGTGACCGCCGATAGCAACTCATTAAAATCTGGACCATTGCTTACTTCGACATTTGAGGCCTCGACGGGCTTGATCACCGATGGCGCTGGTGTATCGACAACCCCAGCAACGATTTTCAGGGGTATCGACTTGTGGAGGCATTTCTATATTACTCTTTTCAACAACATTTATTTCATGATTGATATTAATTGGACGCTTGTCGCATCGTTCTTTGTTGCGAGCAAGCTTACAGTGCTTCTCGTTGCTCTTGGTCACTAAGTTATGTTCTATATATATTTTGCTCATGATTATCATGTCTTGAAGCATCAATCCAGCCGAATTCGCAAAAAATGCGTTATCTTTCGAGTGTATCTGTCGATGCCGTTTTCGAATGAGTCACCACTAAGTTGCCATACGTAATCACTGAGTTACCATTAAGATGACGCATCAGCGTACTCATTGTGGTGTCTATTCATTCTCTAATCTTCACTTTTTATCAGTATTTAATATACTCACCTATATAGAAGGTATAGTAGGATGGATACATACATCATGACAATATTGATGTGTTTTAAGACTGATGTTGTACTCAGTCGTGAACGGCTAAAGCTCATTATCCCGCCCAATGATTGCCGTGACTTTGGAAGAAGTCATGATTGCTGAGCTTTATACCAATAATGTGGCTAGTGAAGACAACAACGCATTCAGGGTGACATCGAATGCGCTGTTATTACTAATTGCTGGTTTGATCATACCGTGAAAGTCAGTAGCATATACCCAAACACACAAATGAGGACCGACATCCGAGCAAATTTACATTTATACGTCTTCAGCAATGGTTTGAGAGCTTAGGTCTTTGACTTTGAAAGCGGCTAAGCCGAGATAATGAAGCATTTGGATCCGAGGTGTTTGAATGAACCGAGGGTCTCCAAACGATTGAGATCTTGTTTTCTATCTGGCATGTCACATAAAAGTAACTTTAATCATCGTCAAAATAATCGGTATCGTGGTCAGGCTTTAATGACACATTTACGTATTGATTGAGATGCGAACAAACTTGCACCTTGCCTCCAGTAGTCGTCAAAGACAGGCACTGTACAACACAGATCTGTTTCTATTCAAGCGAGTACACGTCACACTGTCAAATCAACTATTCATTGCTCACCGATAAATGTGAATAGTGAGCAAAACTAAGGAAATTGCTTGAGCAAGATACAATGATGGCGTTGTGGAATTGAACTGTGTTACGCTAATATTATGACTGGCAAACCGTGTGAGATCAGATCTATAGCTTATATGCTTTTACTCAAGTTCATCTACATATTACATATGTACAAAGACCCGGCATCGGCTAGGTGGAGAGCGGATAAACTAGGTATTGAAACGAGCAGAGCAGCAGCAGCAGCGAGCGAGACGGATCGATATCCAGCATTCACTTACCGTCCGCAAAGCGGACGGCGCTCGTCTAGTATTTAAAATTGAATTACTTCATATTTTAAAGTGATCAAATTTGACTTTATGTACACACTGTACTTAAATAATTTGACACAATTTTATTAAGGACAATAAAATAAAATCATTTCTAACCATTTTTTCGGATGTCACATGATTGATTACCTAAATTTTGAATCCCATCCACATTTCGTTTTTTGTAATCTATTCCCAAGCGGCGAGACCACATACGTTACCAACCCTGTAGCATGTCAACTTTATCGACGGTCATTTGTGATTGTAAACTCAAATCTCGCTGGTTTAACGTACAAAACGTCTTAGCACTGAGACCAATCGTAGCAAGCAAAAAAAATTTTGCCCTGAGGAAAATATAATATACAAGTCAAATGTTTATACACATGATTTCGGAGTGATGGTCTACGATGTACACCACCCCACAAATCGTCTAGAACACCAGCGGTGCGGACACTAATGCAGACGGAAGTTACGACGGATCCCGTATCGCAATTGGCCACCGGCCGCATACATCAGCTTTCCCCGCTAAGTACACAGGCATCAGAATCCACTGCAATCAATGACCAGACGCGACCAGCCGCTTGTCTTGCAGCGACTCAGCGAGTCCGCACTGTCCGCATTCCCACGCAGGTCCATCCAGATCTGCTAATCTCATATCTATACGATATGCGAGGCAGTCGCAGCATTAATGAGATTGAGAACGCTACCGGCTGCACGATCGACTATTGCGCTTCGTCACCAGACGAACCTGAGCGATCGCCTCAGAGTCACGCCTATATGACGAATTTCTTGATATCCGCATGTTCTCGTGAAATGTTAGACAGTGCCACGAGACAGCTGAGAAAGTTGGTGGATCAGGTGCAAGTTTTCTTCCAAAAGAAAACCAGAATGAGTCGTTCTACGGGAGAAATGGACGAGGTAATGGACAAGAAACATTACTGTTCTGCGCCAAGGAACAGTGCTCGAGGTCGACGTGGCTTAGTATCGAGAGGTCAAGTTATGGACACGATGGCGTCAACGAGAGAGGTCCGATCGGACGAAAGACGCATGTATGAAGAAGCAGGAAACGCCTGGAACGTAGCAAGAGAGCACTATGCTCCTGATGGCTCACGAGTTAAAAAGCGTCCGCGATGTAGGAATGTGACGGATATTGAGGCAGATGAAAAGGCCGAAGTTAGTAACGTGGGTGGGCGTTTTGATGACGAGTTTGTTGGTGCGAGAGCTTCGTATGGGCAGAAAAAGCGGTCTTTGAGCCGTTTTGCTGCACGCCGTCGAGTCCCGCGATATTCGGACCAACCGCGGCGGCCATGGAGAAGTTATCCGGACACCATACGCGATGTAGAGTATTCTATGTATCCAGACCCTTCACAAGATGAAGAAAAACGTACTCAACGAGTATTTAGCAATTGGCAGCCGCTTTATATGTCGAATAATCACGAACAGTCAGGGTATGATCCGTACGTATACGAGGATTCAGATGTCGATAACAATGCGGTTGCTGAGGACGCAGCACATTTTGCATATGAGGCTGAAGGCTGGGGTGACTTCCCAGATGCTAGAAACGGTTTTAATTTGTCTCAATCTATGCGATATACGCACGCTCGACGAAATCTTAAGCGCCCGCTGAGTAACGCGCGAACCGGCTGTCCAAAGCCACCACCAATCTTACGACAGCGACGGCCATATAAGTATGAGTATGCGTACGATGATGATGAGGAGGATTGGATGACAGAGGAAGACGAGTTGGCTCATGGCTATCCACCCCACTTCTGTTCAGAAGAAACGCCTGCTTTTCGTCGAAGGCGTCGTTCCGAAAGTTTTTCGCAGTGGAGTAATCGAGCCGCGCGAGGATCCTCGCCGATGTATAAACGACGCCGACTTCCACGGGACACTTTAACTGCTACGAATGATATGGTTTATACAGCGCCTAGCCACGAGAATGTAATTCGTGATAAATTTCGTCGTACAAGAGCACATTTGAATCAGCCCGACGAGATGTTTGTCAATTTAGAGCCGCAGCCTACATGTGCACGATACATTACGAATAGGATAGAAATATCGGCTGAAGACAAATCGTTGATGTCAACTTCAAGTGTTAAAAGTTTTGGCAATGCTGGAGTGGATGCAGGAAATTGTGAATTATTTGCGAATGATAACATTGCAGCAGAAGTCGCTATTGATGAAGCGATGGATCCTGTCAACCAAGAATCAGACAGCTCGACACAAGTTCCAATGCTTGACCATACCTACTGTGACGAGGAATTTCAATCAGCGTGCGACGAAGGGGCTGCAAAGGACCATGTACAAGAATGTGTGCATTTTAGACATGGCTTACAGAGTAGAGTAACACTTGCGGAGATCGATGAAGCAAGAGCTGCATTAGTGTCGCCAGCAAAGTCTGATGCCACCTTGTTCTCTCCAACAAGGTATTGAAAATTAGTATGGCTTGCATCATTAAGTCTGACGCTACATGTTATTTGCTGTCGCTTTCAGAAAACCACCAAAAAATCGTGAAATTAAGTCACAACATTTAACAGCGGGTGGTGCCAGCTGCGATGCACCATGCCATGTAGGGAGTGCTACAAAACTTACGGTTGGAAGCGTCGAGCGATCTCAACAATTTTCAAATTTGAATGAGGTTCCGCACGATCATTTGCCATTTGACAAAGAATTGATGCCTTTCGAAACTAGCACGCCTATCTCTGACGAAAATCAATATACTCAACCCAGGTCTGAAGCTTCCTCCACTGTGGTCGATAACGTCCTCACTGACACAATTCGAATAAATAATCATATTATTGCATCTTTGGAGCGAGTGAACAAGGTGGAGGCAGATTTTGTTCAAGCTCAAACATTATTGTCTGTGCAAGAAGATAAATTCCGCCGATTGGCAAACAACAGCGATTGCCACCGCAGACTCGCAGTGGTATGTGGTATGATATCTACCCTACAGTACCATATCAGCTTTCAGTCGTGCAACTTGAATGATATACACAAACAAAAATTATTAGACAAGCTGGATCGTTGCTTGGAGAGTCTGCATACCGATGGTGAGCAGACGTTAGAGAAAAAAGCCAACGAGCTGCAGGCCCAAGTGGAACATACTCTATCTACAGATGGACTCATATGCCTCGATGGGGATATTCAGGGCAAAGTAGGAACGTCCGAGCTTGAAGTCGTCGCATTGCCTCTTGCGCCTTCGAAATGTATCGAGCGTAATATCGAATTGATTGGTAAAGACTGGGAGATTGATGATTGGTACGACGAGAGTGCATCAACAAGTGAGAAGGATCAAGACTTAATCGCACGATTTGACTCTATTAAGAACAATGTAAGATATGAAGGCGATTTGATGTCAATCAAATTCGATCAAAAAGCATGTGAGTCCTGGCCTCAAGGCTTGCCACCGTTCATTGAATCCTTTTTAAATGGGGTAATTTCATCAGATTCGCAGTCGTTCGCTATGAAAGCAATGTATAAGCGCCTTGTGGATGAAATTGCGGGGGGGGATCCATATTATTATCTACACCCGACTAGGATAGCCAACAATACCGAGATATCAATGCCTTCATTAAGGTCTCGATCATGTGAGTTTGGATGTGGTGGCACTTCAGCTGTTAAGTGGAAACGGAAGCTTGTGTCTCAAATCAGCTCACGCATGAGATTTTTTGACAATGTGGCGTACTTGCTTGCTCGTCTCAGCGGAGGCGACGAGGGTTTTAATCGTAAGAAAATGAATTCAATCATTCGAAAATTGCATCTCGTGGCAATGCAACTGCACTCGCTAGTGTCGCACCTGTATTGTATTAAAGGGCACGCGACATGCAAAGAAAATTACTCGTTATCGACGGCGCTTAGCAATTCTCTCTTTGCGCGCAAAATGGGTGTATACAAGTCAAAATTGAAACTCGTGGTGCCACCCTCACAACAGCACAGCAGTGCCGGTGAATCGACTGAAGAACTCCTTCATGATACGTTCGAGTTTTTTCCCGAGCTACTTCTTTTCGTTGACATTTGGGGACACAACTATCGCGAAAGCCAATGCAAGCGACACGCTAACGATATCTTACGAAGTGATGAACCTGCAGGATCAAGTTCACATTTTCCGCTTGAATTCTTCCGCGAAGTCGAGAGTCTAGCGTTTGATTACGAGCATGATAACAACAAAAGACTTTGTTTGATATGTGATGAACTGTTGAACATTGTATTTTTGTGGAATGATTTGAACTGGACAAACGAGCCGGAAAATGTGGCACTGGACCGGGTTATCTCTTTCGAGACGAATGTTACTACAAGCATTTTGAAAATTTTGGAGCTATACGCCCAACATCTACAGGCGCTTTGGGCTGTGCGCCTGTTGGATGAGCCTGAGCAGCTCCGAAGCGTACACTTTACGCAGCTCAATTCGTATTATAGTAATCGAAGTCGAAGTAGTTCGAGTACGACTACAAGTGCAACCAGTTGTGTTGGTGGAGAGGGGAGCATTGTTGACCGTTTGGTGGCAAAAGAAATCGTTGAGCAGCGTCTTGTCGAAGAGTATTGGAACCGCAAAGTCACAGCACTGTCCCTTTACAACTTGGGCGATGACACCACGAGTATGAAGAGTTCCGATGAAACTTCAACTCAGCAATTAAGTATTGAGGCGATATCTTCTTGGAACAAAGTAACTTTAAAACGTTACTTGCTGCGATGGAGTGATGTCTATGCGATACGCAATGACGTGAATAAGCTTTCTGTTGTCACAAGCCACATGCTCAAACACGAGTTACAAAAGTACAATATATCAATTCGCGACCACCACAGTAAACCAATAAAAGGCATTCTGAGCGAAGCAGTAACTATACTGACACCTAGCCAACTCCTGACAATTGTAAGCCGCGCACAAATGTTGATTCAAGACGCTTCAAGTAGTGCCGAGAAGCTTGCGCTTCATTCTGCATGCCATCAGCTTTTAGATGAGCGAAAGCTTTCAGAGAATGCTAAAGAGATAGAATCAGGTGCGGCAGCTTCGATGAACGGTAATTCGACTTTTACATCAAAACCCACCCAATTACGCGCTGCCTCAAATTTGGAATCCCACAGGATCGCTAGTGAGTCGAAGGCTACTGACAGCTACGCCAATGGTATCCAAGAAGAGGTTGTTGCAGATAGCGACATTGCCCAGGATCAGCCGGAGTTGAAGGATTTGATTCAATTATTGGCAGTCACGAAACAGGACATGCAGGAGCTTTGTGGTCGCAGACCACGATCTGCTCGCGTGCGTGAGAAGGTGCAGACGCGATCATTGCAGCTCGCACGACAAACGATTGAGATATTTTGCAATATTCGGAGCATGTATGAGTCACAACGTCGATAAGGACGCAAATCTAGATTATTTTCATATCTGCCACTTTCATGCCATCACCACTAGCTGTGTCGCTGCACATTGTGGGATGCATAGGCTAGCGCATTATCGAAAAAGTAATTATACCTTACAATGTTTCAAAGTCAAGCCAAGGGTGCCAATGTCACTCGAAGAAGTCAAAGTTAACTTTCGGTAAATTATTGAAAGCGACGAAGCGGAAGTTAATCGCATTACAGAATATGGTGTCTGAAATTATGTGCGTTCACTAGGTTAAGCTGTTTCTTGTACACGTCTTTTGGACAAGGACAGCGTCTTTTGCGATCCACACCGCGTAGCTTTCAGAATTCAGGAATACGATACGAGCTTTGTGCGACTTGTAGTGCTAATAATGATGAGAGCGATGCCTCTTAAACGAATTAAACACGGTATTAGTACCGATCAAACGTTGGGCCCGCTATTTCCATCACTCGACACACATACTTGAGGTACATGTTCTTCATAACTGGTAATTTTCCTGTATCGAACGTGCACATTAGGTGGAATTGGAGGAATAAAGGTATCGCTCGTAATTTTCAAAACGCCAGAATGCATGGAATGTCCGCCGACGTTTGTACGCTTGTAGTATTTTATTCACACGCCACAATGGCCAGCAAAATGAGTAGTCGTGTAACATTGGTATAACTGTATTACCTTGGTTGTTGCAAAGCATGTGCTGCTAATTGCTCCTGTAATTCTTTCAAATCTTGATCCCATGCAACTCGCCACTTCGAGATATCTAACCAAGTCTTAACCTCGTCGTGCTGCTTTTCTTCACAGTTCGCATCTACTTCCCCATACTCCAGCGCAGTCAATACACTTGCACTCTTATCGCCAAAAAGAATGTAACCTAGCGTATTGACTGGTACCTCTTGGCCACAAACGCGACGACATAGTAAGCAAAACGCTTGTAGCAAGTTGCGCACATCACCAGCTTATAGTACAAATTGTGATTGACATATTGCCAAGATGTAAGCACAATTCCTTAAAAGTCGATCAAAATGCATCGTTACCTATTGCTTCTGCCGCTAAACGAATAAGCGATTGTCGGTCTCGCCCAGCCAAACGTTGTTTATCGTGTATTTCAATACGCGGTAAGCCAGCTAGTTCTTGTGCCTTACTAAGCAAAACCTGGTCTATATGATCGTTTTCCTCTTGCCATTGACTCGCAATCTTGGCCACATCAGGCTGCACGCGCACGACCGCTTGCGATCCACAAACTTTGCTTAGATTTTCATGCGTGACACCACATAATACACTGATCACAAGTGGCTCATTGACTGCAAGTGCGTGCCGAGTTTGAATGGCCACGCTCTTTAAGTGTGACGGCGGCATACACAACACCAAAACGTGACTCTCGTGAGCTAGACGTGCATTATCATAATACCGAGGTATCGACTGAAACAGTGCCACCGCTGAAGAGGTTTTTAATGCCTCGCAACGAGGAATTTGATCCGGTTGACGGGTGGACAACGCTATTCGCTCGTTATCATATCCGTTAGCCAACAGTGTCATAATGATTGTGGCTCCAACGGTACCGCCTCCTAAAATCCCAATTTGAGGTGTTGTTTTCGTTCTTTCGACAATAAATTTGGTGCAAGCGAGCACTAGCAAGAAAACTTCATGAGCGATCACCTCAACAGCAACCGATCGGGTGTAGTACAATAATTGCATCTTTGGAGCCAAACGGGTGGGTGCCAATAGCTCTGCACGGATCTTAAAAGGTTTGTTGATGTCCTCGTTACATGTACTGCTATCACTTTCGGCTAGTGTTAAGGAAGATGGTGCTGAACGCAATGCGCGAGTTCCAGGCGGTGAAGTACTCGTCATGGCTAAAGGGTCGGAGCTGATAAAGCTAAAATACTTTGCATAAGGGTAACGAATGAAATTATGAATCGAGGCTATTTGTGTGCATGAGCGCTTTAGCAAGCTCATCGAGCTTTTCTTTGTAGACTTTTTTAAATTTGGGAATCTGATGGCAAAGCTGCATTTTTGGACTCGAAAACATAAGTGGAAGTCTAGAGCTTCAAAATTTTGGTCATCCCACGCGATTCTAGCGGCACTGCAAAAAAAATATACTTCGAGTGGTGCCATAAAAAATATTGCCAGAGTATGTAGCTGCTTGTGAGGAAGCTAGCGAGCAACTTAAGGCAGGCAGAACTTTTGCCATTCAACGCAATAAACGATATCTATACGCTTTGAATTGCAATTTATGTAACGAAAGATTAAGAGCGTCGTCGCAAGTCGACTTCTGTTGGCATTGTTTCGGAAAAAGGAATTGGGCAGCTTGATTGCCCAAGTAGTATCTAAAATTTTCCGCAAGACTTTGATCGGAGGCGCTGCTTTGCAATTATTAGTGTGCTGGTCACGGGGGTTCACTGGCAATGTTTATCTTCGCCATTTGGCTACCGAAAACGCGCTTAACTTATTGATTCTAGAGTATAATTCACGATGCAATACGAACCGCGGCATTTTATGTTGAAGAAAGTGAAACGACAAGCGATTATGAATTTGTTGGACTTGAAAGCTGATAAAAATATTGCGTTTTGGTTTGCTAAATGTCATTTATTTCCCGAATATGAATGAAATCTGTTTGAACAATGCCGTGTTTCTCCAAGTCATGTCACCGCCGATCTCAGAACACACTAGAGGCAGCTGGAGATACCGAGCCACCACTCCATGTGCGGTTTGTCCGAATAAGGATTAGTGCACAGCGTTGGTCTTACCCAGAGCATTAATTGCAAGGAACACGTGCCGAGTATTGGAATCAAGGCTGCATTTGCCACTTGTGACTACGACCCGAAGTACAACATTCTAGTTAAAGCGTAATCGCTCTTTTTAACTTTCGAAAGCGAAGTGTCATCTTCGTCTTGCCGCCCAAAGCCTGCATAATTACTTTTTTTAACGAAAGATAAAAATTTGTGCTGGCGGAAAACAATAGTAGTCTATTTTTATTAAGATGGTCCTTAAACGATGTAACAGTGGCCCGATCTTCACACTGTAAATGTCCGCATGAAGATGTCTAAAATTGTGCTGCAGGATTTCTGGTGCCACCAGCGATACCGTGGCATCTCACGGCCTTTGACTGATCCTTCGTTTCAGATGCAAGTGTTCTTGGGCCACTCGACTATTGACATCAATAGCATTTTGTGATCAAATTTTCAGTGAGAATATGATTTGGGCTTTAAGTAAAATTACGGTGCGCAAACTTCAAATGAACAAGCTTAGTATAGGTTGCAATGCCCAACTCGTGTAGGTTGCCCTAACATACGTCGCAGCAAGGAAGAAATACTACAATTGGCTAGTGCGAATTTTCACTTTTTCCATCATGGATCGCTCCAAACTTTCTCCCTTCCATTCATCAAAGAAATTGTGCCTTCTAAGTGAGTATATATCCATCCACGAAGCATGAGCGCGCAGAGCAACGTTTTTTCAGCGTTGCAGCCAGAGCGCAAGAAGAAGACGGCCGAGCCGTCACAGAACAAGATGTTTGCGAGCTTTGTCAACAAGCCGACCACGTCAGCATGGGGCGACGAGAGTGATGACGAGATGCACGTGTCGGCCGCTCCAGTGGAAGAAGTAGACGAAGAGAGCGAGAGTGAAAGTGAGAGTGAAGAAGATGAAGAGGAAGATGAGGAGGAGGTTGAAAAAATGGAAAAGGTGACACGTGCGGCCCCAAAAAAGCCAGTGACTGCCCGCACGCTGTCGAAGAAGGAAAAAAAAGAGCTGGAGATGAAGGAGCTTGACGACGCACTCGCTGACCTTGGTGTTGAGACCACTGAAGCTGTAAAGGAGGAGGACAAGACGAAAGAGACGAAGATCGAGCCACCGTCGGCTGCTGGTTCATCGGACAAGAAGAAAAAGAAGAAAAAAGGCAAAAAAAATGGAAAGTCCGAGGCTGAGACCGCAAGCATTGAGGTTTTGGATATCAAAGCCGTTGTAAAGGCCAAAAGTAAGAAGAAACGCACGATGGAGCCTGCTGCTGTACGAATTGCACGTGTAGAGAAAGCAAAGGCAAAAACCAAGGGCAAAAAGGACAAGAGCAACTTTAACGAGTTTTCCATTTAGAAAAGAGAGGAAAAAGCAAATGGCGAAGCGCTTTGACTTGTGAAAGATGTAGCTGCAGAGACAGGGAGGCGCTCGTCACAGCAGTTCCCTCTCATGCGAACGATCCCATCACGAGCCACGAAACCGCTACATGCCTCCGACCTCTGCTTTACGATACACTGGAAAGCGCAGTTAAGTGACAGATCAAGAATACAACGATTAACTTAGGTCTATTGGACTAATTCAAATTATATGCTTCGCAACTTCTGATTTCCTCAAATTGCAAGTATTATCAACAATTTTGTCCCTTTTCACCATAAACGAACAAGCCCGTTGACTCGGACAGATTTAATGCCAAGTTCAACCATGTCCATGATCTTAATCACGAAGCTCAAGGTAACAGACTTCCCTAAGCCGAGGACTTCTTCCTCGACCATGCAATAAGCGTAGCGTTGATGTACGAAAAAATATTGTAGATCATCTTTACTTAAACCACATACTATAATGGATTCTTTTTTAAATCGACGATTTGTTTGATTGGCTTACATTTTGCAAATTTTGACACAATAAACATGCAGCAAATCCTGAGACAAAGATGGCAATGCGTGGACGTTACAAAAGCTGTTGCCGACATCCTTAGAGCTTATTCAGACACCCACACTTTTGTTGATAAGTCTGCACAAATGATAGCCAGCTTATGCTGCTAACACGAATACTTATTGATATGTGACAGCAAATTTCATTATTTCGATTTCATGACTTTCACACAGTACACCTTTTTCCAATGAAAAGTCGCACACGACGCTGTAAGTATTTGTAACTGGATCTTGACGATAAAAGGTAAGTTGTGAGCGAGCAACTGGTCGATAGAGACACGACTATGGACATTGTGAAGATTATCTTAGAATGCGTGCTCGGAAAGTTCGTATCTTAAAATTAGTCTTACCCCCCCCCCCAAAAATTAAGTTTGGACCTTCATCGATCCTAATCTTGTGATCACACGCGCACGAAGACAAAAGAACGAAATCGGAGCGACAAACGACACGAGTTGAGGACTGGCGTTTAATTATTGCGCGGCGCAGTATATTAGTGTGGCTACCAGCGATACTTCACGATGTGGCGTGATTGTATAACGCTATGCAATATGTTCGCGTCTTATGCGTCCTTGGTAGCTTATGTTATCGTTTTGAGTGAGTTAAAATGCTCATCTTCTTATCAAGCTCTTCATTTATACACCAGGTGTTTGCTAAAGACGCATATGGTTGTAGTGTGCGCGTCTTTATGGGTTCTAAACGGTTGTAGAAAACTAGTATGCAGTGTGGGTGCCTCGAAAGACATTACCAGATCCACAGTTCATTTTACGTAACCTCTGCGTCCTTGACGGTAACCGCTTCTAAAACTTAGAATTACTATGTGAATTACAGACACCACTTTTTTTAAGTTTGACCATGATGTTCGAGGAAAATTTTCGCGTTTCGCTACCAGCCAGTTTTAAAAGATATGCGTTAGATATGTACCGAAATCGTAGATGTCAATCGTATCAATTTTATCGCACACGCTAAGTATACGCCTAAGGAAGAGACATGTAATCGAGCAGAAAGTGTAGCTTATGCTTCCGTGTTTGTGTCGGAGAAGTCATCAATCACTACGACGATTATTGACAAGACGATCAAACCAACCGTGGTCGAGCTTGAAGCAGTGACTGCTTGAAATGCCCTCACAATACAAAGCGGTTAATCATTGAAGCTTCAGCAGCGTGAATCTTTTGCTATTGCCGCGAAGACGTGGTTGATATCTTGTGAACGTGGCTGACGTGCTTGCAAGTCTTTTAGTACTTCAGATGAGATCAATAAGAATCAAAATATTGCATGAAGTAGGCTGGTGGTACTTATATACTGAATCGGATTGCAAAGGAACACGACAAGGAGATATTTCGGTGCTGGCTATATGCATACAGTAAGCTTGTTGAAGGGGGTGAGATCGGTGAGTTGTTTATGGGAATCAGGACCAGTTGTGATAAGAAGGTGGCAACGAGATCAATTTTGAACGCCGCAAGGACATTAACGTCGCATGGTCACTGAAGAGTCGGCACAAGCAAGTTTTTATGAAGACGACCAGAACCTTTTGTATGACACCTTGTAAAATGGTGATATACTCGATCTAAGTGTGGCTAAGGACATTTTACGCAGCACAAAGGGAGTATATACTACGCAATAAATGTCTTCCTGATGCATCTTGATGAAATGCTCAAAGACCATGATGAAGCTGCGCTAAGTTTCCAAACGACAATTCGGTTGCTGCACACGAATTTAACCCTGTTACTAGACTGTAGATTGATTTGATGAGACTGGAAATTGGTTTGAAGCTGATTACCGAAGTAGGTAACGATGACGTCGGACAAAGTGATGATGAAGGTTGACAGTATCGGTGTACGTGATGACGAACAAGATAGAAACAAAGAGCTTATGACAATGGCCTTAGTTTAAACCAAACGATGCGAAAAATCATTCACTTTGGCAAGGGTTTTGAGAAAACACAAAAAAACATGCCGTTTAAAAAGCTAAAAATTGCACAGTAGCAAATGATCTGACGCAGACGACCAAAACATGTTGAAGCTTGTCGTCTACGAAAAAGAGTCAGATCAGACGAAGCGAGTAAAAGCAACCCTTCATGCTATGCAGGTTCTCATAAGAGCTACGCAAAAATCGGTCATTAAGCACTGCATAACGCCTGACAACAGTAATATAAAGATCTCGATGAGTTATTGCGAAGTTATCAAAATCTTACAAGAATTTATAAAAAAGGAAGCGATAACAGATGAGCATGATCCTCGTGAGCAAGGTGCCAGCGGGCATTAAAATTAAGCATCAAATTGTATCATTTTGGCTTTATGGCGCGATTTAAAGCAAGAATTGCTGTGTGAGGCGCCAAACAGTTACTTTTATTTAATTTATTCGGGACTTTGATCCAGTTGCTTTGACGGCAACACTTTGCTTTTCGTTGTTAATTGGGCATCGAGTATTACTAACCATGTTGTGTAACATGTCATTAAATATTAATACAAAACCAGTGCTTGGTTTGCATCGACGCAGTGTCTTTAACATAACTGGGTAAACACCCTAGGCAAACTTAAATGTTCGGAGGCTACATATATTTTTTAGGTAAGTTCCGATGGCAGCGTTGACTGCCAAAGATGCTGGAGATAGCATTAAAATGAATGTAAAATAATTTTGCGTAAGGTTACTAACAAAATTCAGCAAGCAGGAACCACATTCCTGCAGTGTAAAGAGTGCAACAGGATCCTGTGTCACTAGATTATGTCCAATGCCAAACGGACAGTCGGGCAAATTGCAGAATTTTTAGCCGATGGAAAAAGAGTGACATGATGCAAATGTCAAAATACCTGCGTTGCTTTCCGACTTTTCCATCGAGCGGACAGTGTCAGCTAATTCATGTTTGCAACAAGGCCAAGAGTGCCTGCACAAAAGCCCAACTGAAGGAGAAACGTGTTGCTTTGCATATTTCCGAGTGTACATTGTACAGCTCACTAAATTTAGGAGTAAATTTGAATAACGGAGTCGAATATGCCTCTCATCACTGTTGGTACGCCTAGGGGCATGCTATGGGTATGCAATGCTTTAAAATTTGGTCACGCAATTATTTCGATTCTTATGAGCCACAATTCATAATATGATATGTTTATCGACAAAACACCGCTTAGATCACCTAAAGTCCGATTCATGATTCAAAAATTTTGTTGCCAAATGTGTCAAAAGCTACCGAGTCGTCACTTTTAGTGGCAATGTCTTAGCGACAGAAAGTTTTGAGTCCTTTTTGCTTTTGAATGAGCCACAGGCTTGCGCAAATTCTCAAACAAAACGTCTTTTCTGCCTGGTGTGATCAAGAGCTTTGAAAAAGTATGCCTGGACAACAATTAACCCAGAATACATTGCTGGCTATTTGAAAACACAAGACTTTTGTCAGGATTTTGATAAAAAGGGCATCAGGTGGTACTGGGAGAGCTATCACTGGTATGCATTGCGTAACTTGAGGAATAACTTTTTGTTGGCACCCGTCCTGATTTTGATGATTGTGACAGAGTCGTTCAGTGAAGTATGCCACACTTTAGACAAGCTCATTGGTTGCACGCTAATGTAACTTGATGAGGGCGGATCTTTTCGTTCTACCTCATGCAACTTTCGGCTTACAAATACGACTTCCCTGTGTAGACAAGGGTTGCTTGCCTTGAAGTTTGGACCGGTGAAGGTCAAACTGGTGAGTTCTCTGCTGTTAGAGTCTACTCAGATCATGCAGCTCCGAGAAATGTGATAACTTTGGTCCGCTTGCTGCAGAGAATAGTAGAATGGCTGTCAACTTTTTGACTGCAACTTTGCACTGGATACAATTTTGACAGTCTTTATTGAACTTGCCGACGCGCATTTGTGCAGATCAGACTACAAATTGAGTAAGCTCAGCAGGGTGTTAAGCTCTTTATTGAGCAAATGTGTTCACTAGCGAAAGGTGTTGCCGATTCGTTCATTTTAGCAGTGCATGCGTTATTAGATAATGCCCAGTGCGAGAAATTGAGCGCAAACACGTCTTTATAGTCGCAAAGGGCACAGACAAGAAAAATGGGGCAAAATGTTAATTCGTGTCCCTGTTTCGTCCTCATTTTTTATGCTTTGACTGTCTCTCTGAAAAAATTACCAGTTTTTTTGCAGGTTGCATCGCAATTGTCGCAGGTGCTCTTGTGTCCTATAGAGTTTTTCCAATGTCTTTGCATAGTAGGGTAATGTGCTTCTACAAAAGATGGGGTATACTTTCGCCAAAGAGTATCGACAGCGCCCCTGAAGTGGAAATCTTCACAATCAATAGCATTTAAAACTGATGCCCAAAAAAGCATTTGGCTCAATTTTCCTTTGCAAACAACAGATTTAAAGCCGAGTGCTCAACGGCAATTTCAATTGATATGCTATGAATAGACACCCAGTTTTCTTATCGTAGCGTAAATCCGGCATGTTCAGCCTAAGCCGATCATACATTTGATACACTCTGCAGGTACACGAAATCTGCGGTCGTTTAGCCCCAGATAATTTTTTAGTTCATCAATATATTATTAACACCGCAATACAAATTGGCGGTAATGTACTTGACGATCTGTGAGACCAGCAAGAGTGTCAAACTCGCGGTTTACACGTCGGCTCCCTTTAAAATGCCAACACGGCTTGCTCTTAGCAGTCCTCCGATGGGCCACGGCATTGTCTCTTAATTGCCGAAAGGTAATGATACTACGGACATAATTATTTTTGTTTGTGTGCTACTCAGGAAAAATGTTCATTGAGACTTTTTTCAATCGCTTTATCAAGAAATCAAAGAGAAAAGCCGTCTACAGAAACAGCTTTTCTGGTACGATGACGTCAACTTGAAATCCGCGGCTTATTGTTGCGTCATTATAAAGCTTTTAGGGCTCTGCTTGTTGATGACAAAAGTAGTTTTTATGTTGACCGATGCTAAGACAATACCTGTTAACCAAGCTCGCTGCGAAGTGTGTGCGCTAAATTGCCACATTTGTGGACTGACAAGATGCTAATGGTCGATTTCGCGCTCATGAATGCGATTTTCGCGTAAAGGAGTTTTACAACCTTTGATAAAATTGGACCGGGAGCTTCGCTATCTCTCAGCAGCACAAATGCTTTCGAGTAGAGTGGAAAGTATCTATGCTGGCTCGATAAGCCTCTTCTCCAAGGCCATTAACTTACGGGTCCCTTACAAATAAATCCACCTGAATTGCAATAAGCGAATTATATATATTTGGCGAAGCTAAGGAAAAGAAGATGACTGCATCCGCGCATAGTGATCAAAATGCCATTAGAAAATGAATAATAATATTACCACTTTACAAGATAAGAAGAATTTAAACCTAAACTCTTATCGCAAGATCAAATGAATTTGGTATTTACAAGCAAGGTAAGACAATATTCGTATCCGACATCTTACAATCATGAATTAACGTTTGCTATTGGCCTTCCTATGACAACGTCATCGGACCCAACATCTTGTGCGGGGCATTATTGAAAAATAATACGATCTTCAGGACTCCAATTATAATGTCGGTCCTGATTTCTTCCAGCTACACTAAAAGACGTTTGAATAAGCGCTCAGTTATCCTTTCAAGAGTGGCAATGCGGCAGATGTTATACCCATAGTCACCACCGTGCAAATAGTAAAACTGAGAGGCCTAGTGTGCCAATTTAGACGACTGACTGTAACTTTATTTCACTACAAAGGAATGCGACTTTACGACGCAGTTGGGACAACATGGCCCTTAGCCTGCGGCTCTGCGATGCCATGAGTTGCATAGCCAAAAATTATAACTTCGTTTCAAAGGTCGCCCCAACGTAAGACAACCTCAAGACTTCTGCTCTTTGAAATCCAGAGCACCGGGTGCTTTGCAGGTAAATCGCGACTTTTGGTTGCACGTTAGAGTGGCTGAGGAAAAAAAAAGATCGCGCTTGAACATTGCAATTCTTCAACTGAGCAGTGTTAAACCGTGCTGATCTTTACTCAAGGGGTCGTATGCAGGCTATCCTTGCATTTTGGCTTTATGCTACGCTGAAGAATTTCTTATGTGGCATATAATGCAGTCGTGCTTGGTTCGCCGTAAGTCTAAGTTGGGACGACCATTTTTGATCCAAATTTTATCCGTGCACCAAGCACCAAGCCGATTTTGGAAAGCGTTCGATGTGCGCATGGCGGTTGAGCCTGTCGTTTAAAATCATCACCTAATTTGGCCTTTTGTGGCCGATTGCACCTTATTTTTTGTCCATACCAATGTAGCTCCTTATTGATATCGACCGATATCTCCAAACTTGCACATGTATACAGGTGCTTTGAATTGCGTTTCCATATGTCTGACTGGTCCATTCGGATGTACGACTTTTGACATGGTTTGGTTCGTAATCAGGCCTATGCCAAAGCGCTTCGACAAGCACATCATTTAGTTCGATTTGATTCAGTGTGAAAAGTATATTCCGTGAAGATTGATAAATATATTGCATTCAAAGGAATATGTAGAGCGTGCTCTGTGTGCTTATGTTGCAGTATGTTGATTGGACCTCTCAGAGTTTGCGTAGTCCGAATATACTACAAAGGGCTTGGAAACCAGAAGGTATACTCGAATCTTTCCCAGTTCATACTTCAAAAAATCAGCTTTTTTGCGGCTTAACTGCTCAAAATCGAGCGAGTGAGTCGCTGTTGAGTGTGCTGACCGAATTGTAGTAGCGCAGAATCAACGAACAACGCTCATCGCGTCTTCTTTTCTGGTGAAACCAAGACAAGTGCTCCCTGAATGGCTTCTTCGATGCTGTAAAATCAATTTGAGATGTTATTTCTAGAGTCACACAATACAATCTTTCGATACATCAAAAAGAGACCCGCAGAGCCAGCTTAAGATATCTCGGTAGAGAGAGCTACACACTTTCTAAAATCCTTTTGCTCATTTGGCTCAGGCCAAGCACTTTATTGGAATCTGCACAAACCCGTTAACCGTTAACGACTACTCCGAATCATTTCGGCCTCATTTTTGTACGAACTAATCTGCGATTGACGTAATACTATTCCTTTAGTGCAGGCCACTGTCAAATCATGAAGTGTTTGCTCTTTATGGACACCATTTCGAATTAGGTGGGTCTTGCAAGATTACAGCTACCATACGAATTTGAAAAGTCTTTCAGGTTAAAAAAATCACTTTGCGCGTCAGTGACTTTTGATGTGTCTTAATACCACTTCATTTACTTATTGTGAGAACAATAATGTTTTTTTTCAGGTCAAACGACAATTATGCCGTCTGCTTGGCAGGCCTCTCTAAACCACAGTGGATATAATTACGGCTAATTCTGCGTTTGGCTGTACTGGCATATCTAGAGATACAACCGAGCACTTTCGTCAACTCCAATATATAAACTAAGTCTCTTCTGCCCAAGACGACGAGCGTTAAATTATACTATCTCCTTCTTGTCGGGATCAATAGTTTCGTCAAAACGCCCCGTGTCATTTCAATGTCGTTGTGATTGCATCCGCGAGAACATTAAGGACCAGTAAAACGCTCTGTTTATCTAAGCCCCCGCTCAGCAAAATATGCGACACACTACAGATATTAAAAATGTCCAGACCTTTATTCAAATCTGTCGCGCCGGGCATACAGCGAGCGCTTCCGACAACAAAACCTTGCTCAATTGCATGTATCACTCTTCGCGCAAGACGAGGACCGCAGCCTCGATTCCTATGGCCTACACTTAACCATATCTTGAATGGTGTGCGACAAGCGCTGCTCTTTACGAGCGTCGCTCAGCAATTGACGTGCCACTACACATGCAACACTTCTATATGCTCTGGCTGAAAGTCAACCACGCCATTCACGACATGTAGCGAGTAATACTTCCTCACGAAAAAATCAAAGGATATCTTGCCAGTAAGATGGCCTTACCCATATTGCGTTGGTTTAAATTTGACCTTGTCGCCCATGACATACATCAAGTGTCTTATGAGCACAGCTCAGTGCTCTACGTACCACTCTACGCACAGTCGTAGAAGGCTTGGCGCCAACAATAATTTCACCGGCATGCGTCGGAGATTATTTTTTACACGCATCTCTTAGTGGTTAACGTACATTTCTCCGCTTCAGGTTTTGTCCTCTATGGCATCATTATTTATTTACTGATAAATGCTTAGTCTAAAGTCTGAATCTGCGCTTCTAGTGCTTCTTCTTTCTCGCAAAGATGGACTACTGAGTAATATAATCTCTGCTAGAAGCAAACTGAATGCATTTGCCCTTTGATGTAATCAGAATCGTGGCATTTGAGCCACAAAATGCATCGATTCTCGCTCTCATGTTTAATTGGCGCTTAATGTTATTGAAGGGCAATGAACTTCATAATTTAAAGCTCTGTACAGTGGCTCTTATCGCTAAGCAAACAATGACAACGTCACGTTGGTGTACCCCTAAAGACTCAGTTGACTTTCTTCGATAAGAGAGCATCCAGCGTAATCGTTTATTGTCCCATCATTACCAGAGGCAGTCCTAGTTTTACTGAAGCTCTTCATTGTTGCATCAGCAATTAGAAAACCTGGAGTAAACGATAAAGCCGTCTTTATGTCCAGACTTCTAGTATTTATCCGTATTGAATTTCCAATTTCTTATGAAGGCTAAGCAGCACTCAGTCCTTAACCTTCCCTCAGTAGGCATGGAGCAGCCTACTCGAAGTAGTCATTTAAAGGCATACCTAACGACTCGTTAGTCGCGGGATCTCGATTTTCCAAAGCTTGAGTAGGGTTACTCCAATCGCAAATCAAACTATCGCCAAAGATCTAGCATCGATGGATGCTCTTATAAAGATAGAGTGTGTCTCTTCTTTATAAGCATAGAGGAAGGCCTATGGAGATTCGGCCTATCCATGAGCTCTGGTTCTATATGCCTCCTCCTTCCCGTGCCACCTGAAAAGTAAAGTAGGCATATGATGCACTATCAAAATCTGTCATATGTACACCAAAACCCTCTATACAAGCGGCACCCGTGCTCGGTTCGTGCATTAAAACGGCTCTTCTAAAAGAAGATTGCAAATCATCTCAGCCAGTACACTTCATGAGTCATTACAAGGTCCAACAAACCTGTTGAGGTGCGAGGTAAAGTAATCGCGAGAAAGTTTAGCATCAACTGACACTTCAGCGGACAAATGCCGCCTTAACTGAGGCATCGCACGCTCATGTGCTCAACTACAAAGCTTTGAGTTGACCAAAGCTAACCTCTGCTGCTACGTCTGCAGCAGAGTAGACAAAAAAGTCATTTCGACCTCCCTGACACAGAGTTGGAGAATACGTTTTCCTTCTTTCGAATTTCTTCGTACTCTTCGCGAGCGGCTTCGGTTTGGTAGACCATCTGACTTTGATGTCTTCAAGCGTCATGTATCACCATCTGTTGAAGAACCTTCAATAGAGCGCTATCAAAAATGGAAAAGATGCCATTAGAACGCATCGAGTTTTTATGCGACAAAATGATGCGCCTTCTCGGGGTTAAACAGGACTGTCAGCTTATTCCGTTCATCTTGTATGACATGAGATAAATCATCATTCTGCTTCATCCCCACAGAACTCAGCCTGAACAATTTAGGTTGTAGATTGGGGTTCGTGTAGTGAGCCTGTCGTAGACATTCGATTAGAGGCGTCAGGTCAAGTCTTCGACCGAAGCTCTAAATTTAAAATCTATGCGGTTACAGATCGCTGTTTGCCTGACTCCATGAGTGAGTATTAGTCCTGACGCAATAATTTACATGAATTGTTAAGGTTGATTGATATTAAATCAATATCCTAAAATTATTTTGTAGCCTAGTAATTTCTAACAGTACACATTGAATAGTGGCCACTAGACCATGTGCCGCTTTTCTGATAGCTCCTCAGTACGAGGTCTGCCTTTTGATTGGCATTCAAAGCATCACATGATTCATGTCACACAATATGGTAATACCACCAGCTAGTCTGACACACACTGGCTTCGAGTCTTTCAAGCGTTCTCAGCTCATATACGTAATTATGAAGTTTGTGCTTATTTACAGGCAAAAAAACGCGAGCAGTGACATAACGTAAAATTCAATAATATTAATAATAATGCTGCTTCCAATTGCTTCTCCATGCTTTCTAGGACACAAAATATCTAATTGAAGTTTCGCTATTAATAGCTCAGCTATCAACCCGGCTAGCACGAAAGACAGTGCATACAAAACACGCACATGATCGTCTTTGATCAAGGACGCTTTCGTGACTATCATAATGTCTTCGACTAAGAAAGAAAATTCTGATTTTCTATCTTTCTATTGAAAGCGTAAGCCTAACCTCTGCCAAACTAAATTGCGCAGAAGACGCAATCACCGGGACCACGGGAGTTTAGGTTCCTGGCCTCTACTTATGAAGCTTGAGCGCCATGACGCATATTAATTGCTTGGCGGTGAAGCTGTTTCTTTAACCTTTATTTGCATGTAAGTTCAAGCAGCACTTACAAAACGACGAACAGATCAGCAAAGGTCGCACCATCCAGCCCAACAGGCAATCTACACACGTAGGCGTGGCGTTGATGTGTATTACTAGATCTCTTGGCACCTTGCACAGTGAAGGCGTGCACGATAATATCGATGTACGAATTTTGGTTCTTAAGGTTGCAATTGAAAAAAGAATCGATTCATCAAATAAAGTCGATAGGCGCGTTTTTACTACACAACCCGTATTAATACCGTCGGGACGACTACTACTTTATGGCTTTGTTTTTGAGGTAGGGATGCCAGCTTTTAGCATAAAGTAAGGTCATGGTCCACTTTCTGTAATAGTAACTTTCAAGCTTTGTGAACGCTATAAGATTTTTGAACATAACCAGTCAAAGATCCGCCCGGTACTTTTTTGCTCCATATTTCACATGAGAAGTGACTACAACACATTAAAAACACGGCGGCTTTCTTGTTAACACTTTCAGCAAATTGCCTAGCTATTGTTATAGTATCTAGATAGTGTCTATGATGTACAAAAGTAGGCTAAATTTGTAGCCGGCAGGCATACAAACTATGAGTCACATAGTAAGCATAGGATGCATCCAGAAAAGCACTGCAATCTTTGTACCGTCATAACGAGGTCAGTTGGTGCAGTTGAGTTACTGCATCTGCGCCAAGCCAGTAACGAATCTCTTCGCTGTCGAAAACTGACTGGTGATGCTATTTGGGGAGATTACAAATGGGAAGTCGAAAAGATGAAAGCTTGCGATAACTTGTCGTAAGGGTATCGTTACAACTCCTAGCCATAAGACGTCGGTATGCGATGCACCTTAGTAGAAATAGACAACACCCTTGCAAAGCCCAATGCAAATTAAGAGAGAATGTTATACTGGGTGGCGAAAAGCCACAAGGATCGCTGACTTGACACTAGTCCCACCAAATCGAATCTAGATCGGTTTAATTCGTAGCCTCAGACAGGCGCAATAAGGAATTCATCGGCTACGACTAATTCCAGGAGTAACAACCCGTAAAGCCGGGCTTGTCAAATAGTTCAAAAAGTGCTAAGGCAGAAAAACGAAAGGCCAAAAGCAAGCCCAAAAACAGCCACTTCTTTAGCGAAAGGGCGTAAAGGTCATACAGAATAGGAACCAAATATGGCGGCTGCTAAATTGGGTCCAGGAAAACTTTGAGGGTACAATTAGCAATACTAAATCCTCAACCGAGTTAATTTCCATCGAAAAAAAGTGCAGAAGCGTTTCGTTATTAAGCTGCACCAAGATTTCATTGTGAAAATTTAGCACCAAAAATACTAAAAATGAAAAATTATCTCAAAAAATTGCAGTCTGGCTACTAACTCAAGTAAATGCCACAACTTTGCACTGGAACGGCTTAAACTTTCGCAGCATGAATCATGATAGAAGTGCTGTATGTGAAGCACTAAAACAGCCTCGGCTAATTCGATGATGTTGGCTTGGAACTCATGTAAGCAAATGTCATTTCGGTCCATCCACAAGCAACGAAGAACTACTACTCGCACAATGCGGAAAATCACGAATAAATTGTAAGCGTAACGTGATTCGGCATGGTCGGTTGGTTCTTGTCTGAAAAAATACTGACTCGCATCTCAGTGTGGCCCGAAAAAAGCCTCGAAAAGCATTAAGCCATTGACCAGACTTGTGTCGCAAAATCGCAACACCAAAATAAGTGTGGGGCAGTTTTTAAAGCTCCACAACCATGATGGCAGGCTAAAGCTGTAGCAGTAAGATGCTGAAGACGATAAACGAGAAATAAAGCGTTAAGTAAGAGCCGACAAAGAAGGTCGGAATAGACTGGCAAGACATGTCGACCCAGTTTGTAGTCGCGGGTCCACATAGTCGTATCAGGTTTACTCAAGACTCCGAGTCGAGAAAGAAACAATGTCGGTGAATCTCAACTTCTGGCCACACTTAGCTCAGATACTCCATAAGTATAAAAAGTCCAGATGTGATGTACAGCGTTAAACTTCGGCGCTTGACTAGGCCCGATTGGATCAAGGTCAAGTTAACGCAGCAGAAAGCCAGCCTTGTTCGAAAAATTAATGTATGAATGCGCGCTGACAGGCCGTCAGGAGCCGAAAAATGGGAAAGGTTTTAGCCGTAATAGGTATTGGGCACACCGTTAATAGTTGCGCCGGCCGAAAATTTTTTTGGGCAGCTAGTAATTTATTTTATCCCAGTGGCCTTGTGGCTCCCGTTAGAGTTCAACCACAGTTGCCGTAGGTAATATCCACATTGTTTAAAATGGGCGTAGTTAGCCTGTCAAATTTGACTTGAAGCCCTGTAATTTTTTTCCGAAATTGGGCATGCCATGTAAAAAGTACAAAGTGCCAATAACACTCAAGACTTGTCCAACCATGGAAACGGTGTGAGACCACGTTGTCCGAGTCGATAGAAATTTGGGCGTAAAGAATATCATAGTCTTGTTCCTACGGCGAGTTTTTTTTACCGAGAAGTCGAATAATTGGGTCCGACTAGGATGGTAGTTTAATCGGCATCCTGCCAGCTAAAATCACATGTAAAGTTGAAGACTCTTAAGGGAGTCTAAAGTAGTCGTTAAACCTTATCTACCTTGACTTTTTGGAAGGCACCACCACTCGTGGGACAGAGCGTTAAAAGACTCAAAACGACACATGAAGCGTGAAATAGTCGTGAAAGTTGATCGTGGAAGCCAGTGGACGGAATATAACAAACACTGGCCGTGTACCATAGAACGGGTAAAATAATTTGTTGAAGAATAACATCTTGACCTCGTAAAGTTCCTGCGCGGTGAAGCCAAAGTGAACAACACGATAAGATGCTGGAGTCGGTCAGCAACTGAAAGAGGTGGTCCGTATTAGATACCCAAAAGTTTGGTGCAGGCTGTATTGTCTTCCACGATAATTCCCAGTGATACAAGGTTTTGTCGTAATGGTTCATCTTCCGCAGTTATAGTTACGGATATTGATTACGGACATAATGGTATTCGTTAATTGGTCTAGATATAAGGTTTCTTTTAGAAGCTTCTAGAATGATCTAGCTAGATGTAGTAGGGTAGCGAATTAAGGACCTTAATCAATTTACCAACAGCTTAACAGTCCAAGGTTGTCATCAGCAAAGCTAATAACTGTATGGGTTCGTAAACGCTTGAGCGGTAAATATGTGACACGCATTAAGTCAGCGCAACTATTTGGTGCCATATCGACATAAATTGACCCTTAAGACGCAAGTCTGGAAAGACTGTTGTATTATATAGCTAGTTCATTTACTCTTTGATGCTAAGTATACGGTAGATGGTAGATAGAGAATAGCATTCGTATGGCCCCGCCATTACCAATTTGCTGCATTATTTCTACTACAGAATCTAAGTGATAACAGCTGGTGTTGGCTGATATATACGAGAGTTGGTGCTACAATAAATACGAAAAACCATCTGTTGAAGCTAAAAACGTCGCAGACGAACGTTTGTGGCAATCGTCTGGTTTTGAGACGTGGTCGATTGCGTTTGACAATCGCGGTGAGGAACTTCATCATGTATTGTCAGTCAAAGAATAAGAAGCCAGTAACCGCATCAGAAGGCCGTAATGAACAGCGTAGATGCCGGGTATCAATCGACCAATACGCTATCGCTCACTAGGGTTGTCTCAAACCCTTAAATAATGCTCTCGTCCATCTAAATATCAACCTCGCCTCTAATTTCGATCCTTTTTGGTCTTGATGCGTATATTTCCATCTATTTCGTACTTTCCAATCTGTCTCCCGTTAAGGATCAATATGCTATTCAGCAGTGCCGACGCCCTTACACCCTTATTTGTTCCAGTTTCTTGGGTACCAGATATCCCAGGATATCAGTTATAGTCAATCAAACGTGTCTTATTTTTACCTTAAGCCCAAGTGTCTGGGCTAATAATACCGGATTAGAACGCAGGAACCCGAGCACTCCCGATGGCGTCATCGCCTCCCGATGGTGGCTCCCCCACTGCGTCCTATGCATTGCTAAAGCACCCGTCCTTTCTTAGCGATGAAAGCGACATGGTGGACGTTCATGTGGACGAGGTGGACGACATGACCGAAGTCCACGAGGACGACGAGGAGCCAGTGGATGACCATTCCTATCGCTATGTCTACGTGAATGCACCGGCATTGAACGCAGCCCGCAATTATTGCTCGAATCTTGTCATCACGAGTCGCTTTACGCCCTATAACTTTATCCCCAAGTTACTTTTTTATGAATTTAGCAAGCTCGCGAATGCCTATTTCCTCCTCATTTCCATCATGCAAACGATCAAACCCATTTCAAACACGGGGGGATTCCCAGCGTCGTTGCCTGCGTTGTCCATCATTGTCCTCATTGACATGTTCTTTGCGTGTCTTGAAGACTATAAACGCCATCAAGCCGACGAGATTGCGAATAACCTCCCGTGCCACAAGTTTCAACGTTTGACCCAAACGTTTGAACTTGCCAAATGGCATACGGTGCAAGTGGGCGATGTGGTCAAAGTCTTTAATCGCGACCCGGTCCCGGCGGATCTGGTCATTTTAGGGGCGTGTGAACCCGACCCGTTGAACCCCACGGGCATTTGTTATGTCGAGACCAAGTCGTTGGATGGCGAGACCAACCTTAAGTTGCGGCAAGGGTTAGAAGCAACGTACACGACGTTGTTGAACGACGCGGCCGTGGCCACATTGACGGGGACCGTCGTCTGTGAAACGCCCAACAATGCCATCCATCGCTTTAGTGGGTCCCTGACGCTTGCGAATGGCACGAAAGAAGTGATTACAACCAATGCCATTGTCTTGCGTGGCTCGACGTTGCGCAATACCGAGTATATCTATGGCTTGGTTGTCAATACGGGACCGGACACGAAAATCATGATGGCGTCGTCGTCAAACCCCATGAAATGGAGCAACATTGAACGCCGCTTGAACACGCAGATTATGTACATTTGTGTCTTGATGGTCGCCTTGTGTCTCACGGGGGCGATTTGCTCGACGATTTGGAACGCCGAGAACCTCGACCAAGACCGGGACGACGCCGCGTGGTACCTGTACGATCGAAATGCCGCGGCCGTCAAGGCGCCCGGGCGCAACTTTTGCATCATGGTCTTGTACTACTTTTTACTCTTGAATTCCTTCATTCCCGTCTCCTTGTACGTGAGTATGACGTCGGTGAAGTTTATGCAATCGTACTTTATGAACAATGATTTGGAAATGTACCACGACGAAACGGACACGCCGTGTCAAGTGCGTACCATGTCACTGAATGAAGAATTGGGTCAGATTGACTATATCTTTTCCGACAAGACGGGGACGTTGACGTGCAATGTGATGGAGTTTCGGAAATGTTCTATCAATGGCATTGCGTATGGTCTTGGCGAGACGGAGATTGGCATTGCGGTCAAGAAACGGCAAGAAGGAGTTGTGGCGTGCAGTACCCCGACTGAAGGACCCAAAGAACGGATCGAGATTGTACCCGGTGGATCTAGTGTACCCCCGGATCGAGTGGTCCGAGCGCCCTATGTCAATTATCAAGATGATGCGCTCTTTGACGCCATGGCCGAGACAAACAGTCCCCAAGCGCAAGCCATTGGGACCTTCTTTGAACACTTGGCCGTGTGCCATACGGTCATGCCCGAGAAAACGGCCACCAATACTTTGCGTCTCAGTGCGTCGTCCCCTGATGAACAAGCGTTGGTAGCCGCGGCGGCGTGTTTTGGGTACAAATTCATTGCCCGTGGTCCCGGCAAAGCGATGGTCGAGTACTGTTCGTGTCTCGACGACGTCGACGCCATGGCAAGTCCTCAACCCATTGTCGACAATCCCGTTGGTCAGTACGAAGTGTTGGAAGTGCTCGAGTTTAACAGTACCCGGAAACGCATGTCGGTGATTGTAAAAGGACCCAGTGGTACCTTGATGTTATTCTGCAAAGGGGCCGATACCGTCATGTACGAACGCTTGCGGCCCACGACGGATCCTGTGGTCGAACAAACGCGCAAGGTGACGTTGCAACACATGGAAACATTTGCCTCGGAAGGTTTGCGGACGTTGGTGATTGGCATGACGGAGATTGCGCCGTCGTTTTTCGAAACGTGGGTCCTTCGGTATCGTACGGCGATCAATGACATGCGTCAGATTGAGTTGCGGCGCAATGGACTGGCCAATGAGATTGATGGATTGATGGACGAGATTGAGACGAACCTCGAGATTTTAGGGGCCACGGCGATTGAAGATCGACTCCAAGCTGCAGTGCCCGATACGATCTACAAGTTGCGCCAAGCTGCGATTAAAATCTGGATGTTGACGGGCGACAAAGAGGAGACGGCCATCAACATTGGCTTTGCGTGTCGCTTGTTGGCCACGGAAATTGAACGCATTGTGATTTCTGCCGCGTCGCATCCAGATTTGTCGGCGATTCGAGACGAATTGCAACGCCATGCACGGAATGTGCACCATGAACCGTATGGGGACGGTACCGTTGCGGTACCCGTGGACGGCCGCAACCATCGCAAACGACGTACTCGGATTGAGAGTTTGGCCGACTTGCCCCCTCCCGAATTGGCCTTGATTATTGATGGCGAGACGCTCGAATTGGCGTTGGAAGAGTGTCCCGAGTTGTTGTTGCAAGTCGCGGAAAAATGCGTCGCGGTCATTGCGTGCCGTGTGTCTCCGGCCCAAAAGGCCCAATTGGTCCAATTGGTACGGGACCATAAACCCGAGGTTCGGACGTTAGCAATTGGGGACGGGGCCAACGACGTTTCAATGATTCAAGCTGCGCACGTGGGCGTGGGCATTTCGGGCCAAGAAGGCATGCAAGCGGCGAATTCGTCGGATTATGCCATTGCGCAGTTTCAATTCCTCTCGCGCTTGTTATTGGTACACGGGCGTTGGAATTATGTCCGGATGGGGAAATTAATCTTGTACATTTTTTACAAAAACGTCATTCTAAACCTCACGCAATTTTGGTACATGATTTACACGGGGTACTCGGGTCAAAAGTACTTTTTGGAATGGGGCTTGCAAGGGTACAATCTACTTTTTACGGCCCTCCCGATTCTGCTCGTGAGTACGTTTGAACAAGACGTTCCCGCGTGGTTGGCCCATAATTACCCCTTGTTGTACCGTATCGGACAGGAAAACACGCACTTTAACACGAAAGTCGTCTGGGCGTGGATTACGTCGTGTGTGTGGGAATCGTTGATTATCTGTTTTGGCGTCGTCTACGGAATGCAATTTTTGGTCACGACGGTCGACACGCCGACCATGTGGGTGTACGGGAGCACGTCGTTTACCATTGTCTTGATTGTCGTGACGTTAAAGTTGTGTCTCCACCAGCAAATGTGGTGGCCCCTTCATATTGTCGTGTACGGTTCGTCGTTTTTGCTCTGGATTGGCACTGCTGCCTTAATTTCGTACGGCAAGTCCATCAGTTCCTTGTACTGGAACGGTGTGTTTCCCCATACCTTTAGTGTCGACGCGTTCTGGCTCGTGGTCCCGCTCTTGGTCGTCGCGGCCTTGTCCCGCGATTTCATGTGGAAAGGGTACACGCGCTTGTTTCGTCCGTCGTACAAACATTTGGCCCAAGAAGTGCATGCGTTTGGGTTGGCGCACATTGCCGACCACTTGCTCACGTTTCCACCGGCGGAAACACTGCCCGCGACTACCCGGCAGGGCGAACGGACGAGTCACGTGGTCCCGTCGGCCGTGACGACAAGTATGCGGGAATCGAGCGTGGCCAAGCCAGTGGCCCCGGCCGTGGCCGTGGCGTTGACTAGCCGCATTGGAAGCCGCCGCTCGGTCACCCGCGGCAGTGCGTTTAGTTATGACGCGGAAAGTGTCATGGTCGAGTCGTACATGGCGACCGATCGGTACGTCCGCGACGCGCAACGGACCAAGTCGATTTTTGAACGCCATGCCAGTCGAGGGTCGCTTGCGTTTCAGAGTTTGCCCACTCAACTTGAAGCGGACGGTGAGGTGCGAACGAGTACAGGAGACGAAGCGTTGGCCCGGTCGGTGGGCAGTGGGTGGCGTGCTACGCGTGGCGATCCAAGCCGTCGCCGGTTTCTATCGTTTTCTGGCGGTGCACATGGACCGGACGACGCGCCCACGACGTTGTCGGTCACGACACTTGATCAAGTCCGGGAATCGACGCCGTTGACGAATTTTGGGTCGCGCAGTTTTCAGCGCTTGACGTCAGCGGCTCAACGGCGACAGGGGTTGGAGAAGCGGGCGTTGTCTTGTGACGATGCCCGTGCTTTTGCACGCCAAGACAGTGGGAACCCACGGGTCCGACGGAATACGCAGAGTAGTAAGCTGAATGGAGAGGATAACGGTTAATAAAAGGATAGGGAAGTATGAAGCAAGCACTTGATTTTGAAACGTTGACGGGAAAGCGCGAGTGTCCCGCAGGTAGTTAGCTACGACTACGACTACGGCTTCGGCTATGGCTGCGACTTGGGCTACGCCGGCGGCTCCGATCCCGACTGGAGCTTCGGCTACAACTTCGACTGCGGCTACTGCTCCGTCCACGGCTCCGGCTTCGGCTGCGACTGACACCGCGCTTTCGACGGGACCGACTGCGACTGCGACTGAAGCTCCGGCTACGGCTCCGGCTGCGACTGGGGCTGCGACGACGACGGAATGGACTGGGCGACCGGCGGCGACCCCCACGGAATGGTAGATTGCGTCGTTTTCCACGAAACGGCGACGATGCCCGTCGACGGAACGCGGGCGAGCGCGGTCGGCCCCCCTTTCGATTGGTCCCAAAGCTGCGGCTACGGCTACGGCTACGGCTACGGCCTCGGAACGGCGACGCCGCGCGTCGATTGCGTCCTCCTCGGACCACCGACCGCAGACGACTCGATGAGCGCATGCGGCCGCCACGCCGGCCGCGGCTCTTGGGCGACAAGGACGCCCGCGTGACCGTGCGACGGAGCTCGGGCTTTGGCGCCACCGGCAGCACGCGCAGCTTGTTGCCGTCGAGCCAGCCATTGTGCATGTGGTCCTTTGCACTCGTCGCATTCTCTTGCGTGGCAAACAAGACGAGGGCACTGGCTTTTCCTCGTGGAATGGCCATGTCCACCCGCACGACGAGCCCAAATTTACCAAAAATCTCGTGCAAATGATCGGCATTGACGTTGCGCGTGAGGTTTTCAACGCGCAACGCTACGGGTGTGGGTGTGGCATTGGTTTTGTGCCGACTAGGCGATGTGTCATTGGCAGGCGACGGGGCGTCTGCGGCGGGAAAGAGGAAGAAAGCGGCATTAGTGCGGAACGAGGGCAAGGGCCAAAGGAAGCACGTACTGGACGCCGAGCGCGAGCGGGAGACCGAGCGAGAATGGGACACGGAGCGTTTGTGCACGGTGCGCGTGGGGGTCGAATGCGCTGGGGAGCGGGAGCGCGAAGGGGACCGCGAGTAAGACCGCGAACGCGAGCGCGAGATCCGCGGCGACGAAGCCATTTGGATCGGGTGGTGTGTGTACACGAAGAGTTGCGAAGTAGCAACGTCGTTTTGACGAAATAGCAATAAGAAAGTATTACTGTTTTTTGTATGAATTTGGCCTCCTTGAGTTCATATTCAAAGTCTTTTGTCGAAAAATGTGAGCTCTTGGAACACATTGACGATACAGTCGCGGTAGCAGAGTGGATGAGTGCGTTCAAATAGTACTTGGAGCCAAGTGGAGACTTCGTTGGTTTGTTTGATTAACGTCTGGCCGCTGTTTTCGGTTAGGTACATGGCTTTACTCGAACATTGAAGGGCCAGACAAGCATGCTCCCACGCACGCTGGTTTTCAAGTTGACGGCGACGGAGCATTTCAAGGACCTTGTAAATCTCTTGTGCCTTGGCTTCCTCTGCCTTGGCGACGTTGATGGACAGTGCCTTGTTCCCAATAAACAACTTAATTTCACAGTCGCGGTCAACAAGTCCAGCAGTCTCAAATTGTACCGATTTGATCGTTTCATCACGATAATCGCATCGCACTGTCACTTTACGTGTTGTCATGGCGCTACTCCCCGCGATCTTGAGCATTGCGTGGTTTGTAAAGGTGAATTCTTCTTTGATAGACTGCATGGAAAACATGATTTCTTCATTCGGTAGCAAATACTGCTTGGCCAGACACTGTGAGAGATCATTTAGCACGTGGCATACATCGCCTGCACCGGACAAGTCACCCACAAGTCCCTTGATCATGGTCTTTGACGCGTAATACAAAACTATCAAACTTCAAGCACCACCCTAGTAGTACTTAAGTGCAATAGTATTTAATAAATAATAGTACGTGTTACCGGTTTGATTAGGCTTTTGCTGTTTTTGAGAAAACTATTGTCATCCTTGTGATTCCACAAATCTTTCAAAATGCTCAAGGGTCTTACTAAGGATCTTACAGGCACTGCAGACATTTGCCACCCCACCCGAGACTTGACCAAGTTGCAGGCTACTTCGTACTTATTGCCCGACGAAGACATTTTGTTTGCTTTTGAATCTGGCAAAGAAGAGTTTGCTTTCACGAATGAAGCACTAATCATGACATTGGGCGAGAGTGCCACGACCACTCGAAAGCGCGTACAGCGTGCAACGTACCGCGAATCCTTCATTTCCAACGTGATTTTTGAGACTTCTGGTCGCGTGGATCGTGATTGTGAAATCAAGTTTAAGATTGGTGACACGGATGTGTCGATCGATATTGCGCGCAAAGAAGAAGGATTTGTCAAAGGGTTTTACAAGACTTTATTGCTCATCTCTCGAGCGCAAAAGAGTCGTTTGCGCAGCTGGCAACAAGCTGAAAAGGGATTAAACGAAGCGGCTCATAGTGCAAAAGTCACGACGGGCCACGATCTCGTGTCGCAAGCGTCAGAAGTCGCTGCATGGCTTGAACAATCCTTTCACCAACGCAACTCGCGCTGTTATCGCCAAGTGATTGCGTCCGCGATGGCGCAGACAGTCGCTGAAGGGAAGAAGTAGGAAAATGAAAGAAAAAGATCAAAACGAGGGTCGTTTTCATTAATGCAAAAGGAATGGAATGGTTCATGCGGAAAGGACGGTAGAGCTCATCTTACCTAAGATGACACGAAATGGGTGAATGTCTTAACTACATGGACAAAACACGTTTCGATATACATGTATACCCTTGCTAAATACATTTGATACATCGTGATTTAATACATAAAGTTCGATCAATATGGCTAGTAGTATACTCTTTCGTTTCTGCAACTTTAGGCAATTGATCACCCACGGTTCAGGATCACTTGATCGTTAGTTGCAGCTCTTTCTCCACAAGCGCTTCCTCTCGGTTACACTCAACCTCGAACCGTCCCGCGTACGCCCGTTCGTTCATTATCTGTCTTGTTGAAGAATCATTTTCGCGTCAGACAGCGGTTCAGTGCATTAGTCCCTTAATAAATGTACCTTCGAAGTCTTTTTTTATAGCATACTTAAGGTCTAGCTCGTGAGGAAGATTGGTCTTTTTTTATATGGTAAATGTCTACATTAGCTTTACTTCATGTATTTATGTTTACGTACCAGCACGGTCCGGGCAAGACAGTACCGTAAGGACTATGGCTCGTGCCTCCAGTTAAGAATTGAATCAGGTTGCAGTTGTCGTACATTCGGTTTTTTCGATTAAAAAAAAAGAGTCCGTATCCGAATTCACAATTCTTAAGCTAATTTCACCCATAATCAGCTCTAATTCGTCGCTTGAGACCAAAGCTTCTTCCGACTGTCCGCATCCAACGTCCATTTCCTCCTCCATCTCAACCCTCGGACGCTTTCAAACAGCATCGACACACCACGACCATCTCTTTCATCGATGCTAGTGAAGGTCGTCGCTCGAATGAAAGGAACACGTCGTACACACTTGACCGCAAATTACGGCTTAAGTACCCGCATCTTTCAATTAAAGACAGACTGAACAAGATAAAGGACAGCCGACAAGGCGGACGGGCGCTTTAGCGGTCTCATAGCTGTTACAGTTAGAGTAGTACAACCAAACCTTTCGGATCCTGCAAATCCGCGTTAAATCAAATGGTTACGCTTAGAGGAATCAGCTTGACATTCGCGCTTTTGCCAACGAGGTCGCTTTGCATCTCGAGGCTCCACGCATCATGGCGAAAGACACGACGGGCTTGCGCTTTTCGCCGGCCAAGACAAGTACAGCAGGCGACTTGGGAACGAGCGACACGTTGTTTAAAGACCTCTCAAAACATGAGTTTCAAGATACCGCAAGTCCATTAAATACAGCCAACTACCTCTCAATTGCCACCATGTGGTGGATGCATCCGCTGCTTCGGCGGGGGTACAAGGCCCCATTGGACGAAAAGAGCGTGTGGGATTTACCGACCACGGATCAAGCTCGTCCGCTCCAAGTGACGTTTGACAAATTTTACGCCGTCGAAGCGCAGCGCGTGCAAGGACGTACCAAGCGCAATGGTACACCGAAACGACCCAATGTGAACCGGGCGATTTGGAAGAGCGTGAAAAAGACGTGGCGAGTGGCCTTTGGGCTGCACGTCGTCAGTGCCGGGTTGATCCTCTTTCAACCCTTTTTAATCAAAGCCATCTTGCAGCATTTTGAAAGTGGCGACAATTTATTAGGCATTTCGTCGGGGTACACGTTAGCGGTACTTTTGGGCTGTACCGCTTTCATGGGGGCCACGACCGTCAACACGGGTCAATTCCTCACGACCCGCGTGGCGTGTAATGCCCGCATGATTTGCATGAATGGCGCGTACCGCAAGATCTTGCGCCTCACCGCCACCGCTCGACGTACCATGGACATGGGTGAAATCGTCACGTTTCTTGGCGTCGATTGCGACCGCGTTTTGACAGCGTATAAATTAGGCATGTGGTGTACCATATCGCCGCTCATGTTGGCAATTGTCGGGATTTTAATTGGTACCCAAATGCCGCCCACGGTCGCTTTAATTGCCATGGCAACCATTACAGGCATCATGTACGCGTCGTCGCACATGTCCAAGAAAATTGGCGGCTACCGGCAACAAATTTCCCGATTGAGTGCCACGCGACTCAAAGTGACGAATGAAATGCTGCAAGGCATTCGCGTTGTGAAATTCTATAGTTGGGAAGGCTTTGCCACGACGTTGATTGGGGACATTCGAGACCAAGAGATCCAGCTGTTGCGCAAATATCACAAGGTACGCCTTGCCAACACGGTCTTAATGTTCTTGGCGCCAACGCTCTTGAACCTCGTCTGTTTTTCCACCACGGTGGTCCTTGGCAATTCGCTCGACATTCCCACAACCTTTACAATTGTTGCCTTGACAAACGCCTGTCGAACGCCATTCAGCATCTATGCCGACGCGTCGGTTGCAGTGGCTGAAGCCATTACCTCAACGAGCCGCCTCTCGGACTTTTTAGCGGCTGGGGATACGACTGGTACGGGTACACTCACGCAAGAGGCCAAGGTGCCACCAAAAGTGGCACCTTTGATTGCGCTCGAAGACGCGGATTTCAAGTGGCACCAAGACGCCGAGGCGTTAACGTTGAGTAAGATTAACGTCACGCTTCGACCGGGGACACTGACCATTGTCGTCGGTCCTGTTGGCAGTGGCAAATCAAGTCTCGTGAACGCAATGTTGGGCGAAATGTACCAAACGCGTGGCAAACGCTTGGTACACGGTGACATTGCGTACGCGAGTCAACAAGCATGGATCCAAAACCAAACGGTACAAGAGAACATTCTCTTTGGTGTACCCTATGAAGCGGAACACTACGAGCGTGTCGTCACGGCGTGTCAATTAGGTCCCGACTTTCGCATGTTGGAGCACGGGGACAAGACGGAAATTGGCGAGCGGGGGATCAATCTCAGTGGGGGTCAAAAAGCGCGCATTGCCGTCGCTCGGGCCCTGTACCGGGCCACGACGTTCGATTTCGTCGTCTTGGACGATCCGCTCAGTGCGCTTGACATTCATGTGGCGAATGCCGTGTTTGCCGAAGGGCTCCAGCAGCTTGCACGTACGACAACCCGCGTATTGGTACTCAATTCCCACTATCATTTACTCCCACACGCCGATCGTATCCTCGTCATGTCGGCGGGTACAATTGTGGGCGATGGTACCTTTACCGAACTGCACGATCAATTTTCCTTCTTGCACTCGTCTCCACGCGCACGGTCGTCCAGTGGAGACGAAAACATCGAGTCGAAACCCAAGACGCACACTATGGTCAGGCTTTCCTCGCAAGCCTGTGTCGATACCGTCCATACCCAAACGTTCGGGAAATTAATTGTACCCGAAGATCGCCTTGTGGGGTCGGTCAAACTGCAATCGTACGTCGACTACCTTGCGAGCTCGGGATGGAATGGACGGGTCCTGTGCCTCCTTATGGGTACCCTCTTTACCATAGCCCAACTCGTCTTGTTTGGCTGTGATTGGTTCTTAAGTCAATGGGCACAAGGGGCCGTTCCACTTGATCCCATGGATGCGCTTGGTGTCTACGTGATGATTGTAGGGACCGCGGCCATCTTGTCGCTTGGTCGCTGTCTCTTCTTCATGGCCATTTGTATGGTCTGTTCGCTCAAGATTCACTTGAAACACATTGCAAAAGTCATGGCGGCTCCCATCACCACGTTCTTTGACGTGACGCCCATCGGTCGCATCCTCAATCGCTTTTCACGCGATCTCGACGAAGTGGACAATCCGTTGCCGTATTGGGGCTTGTGGCTCGCACTCTGTGTGTTCCAAGTCGCGTCGTCGATTCTCGTCTGTGCGTTTGTAAACCCCTTGGTCCTGTTTGTGTATGTACCCATTGGGTACGGTTGCTACTTTGCGGCCAAAGTGTACCGTGCAACTGCCCGCGAATTAAAACGCTTGGATGGCGTCACTCGATCGCCCTTTCTGAATTTAATGTCCGAGACCGTCTCGGGCATTGAGACAATTCGGTCGTACAATATGGTCGACGCGTTTGCGGCCCGGTGTGAAGACTTGTTGAATCAAAACATTCGCGTCTTCTTTCTGGCCCAAGTTTCGTCGCGGTGGTTTGACATGCGAACGGATTGGTTTGTGTCCATTATTGTGGGAGTTGTCGCTGTCTTGGCGGTTGCCGCTCAGTCTACCATTGGCGCGTCGGCTGCTGCCCTTGGCTTGTCCTATGCCGCGCAATTATCGTCGAGTTTCCAACGCATGACGACTTTGGCGTCGCGGGTCGAGAGTAGCATGACGTGTTTTGAACGGATTGCGCATTATGGTACACTGGACCAAGAAGGGGCCCAACGTACCTCTGTGAACCAGACCACGTTGGTACCGACGTGGCCCCAAAGTGGCACCGTGGTCTTTGACCATGTGTCCATGCGGTACCGTGCCGATCTGCCATTAGTCTTAAAGCGAGTTTCCTTTTCGATCGCAAGTGGCGAGAAAGTTGGCATTTGTGGACGCACGGGATCGGGCAAGAGCTCCCTCATGAGTGTCCTTTTTCGAGTCGTTGAGATCCCAACGTCTGGTCGAGTCTTGATTGACGGCGTGGACATTGCGACCATTACGGTCAAGCAGCTCCGGACCAAGTTGACCATCATTCCGCAAGACCCCATGCTATTTAGTGGGTCCTTGCGCCTTAATATGGATCCCTTTAACCACAAGAGTGACGCCGACTTGTGGCAAGTTTTACGGCAAGTGCACTTGTTTGACCTCGTCACGTCGTGGGGCCACGGTTTAGAATACCAAGTGGCCGAAAAAGGCGCAAATTTATCCGTGGGGCAGCGTCAATTGTTGTGTATTGCCCGTGCTTTGATTCGCGATAGTAAAGTCATTGTCATGGATGAAGCCACGGCGAATGTGGACCACGCATCGGATAAAGTCTTGCAAGAGACGATGAAGGCGAGTTTTGGAAATGGCAAGTGCACGGTCTTATGCATTGCCCATCGGATGGAAACGATTGAGGACAGTGACAAGATTTTGGTACTCGATAATGGCGAAGTCGTCGAGTTTGATGCCCCCGCAGCCTTGTTGCAAGTGAAGGGGGGAGTGTACAAGTCATTAGTGAGCTCGGGGAAGGCCGGGAGAAAGGAATAAAGTAGCATAGCTTGGATTGTAATATATTGAATACGATGACGATTGTCGTCGTGACAGTGAAACACTACTACGTAACTTGCATAGGTGGTTGAGGTACTACTATTACGTTTGACGGTTGGAGACCGCTTGGCTGTATATTTTACCGAAAAAACGGATTGGTACACGCCGTATTTCACAAAGAGGTACGGCAAGCATGGTTTGACACTTTATCCAAAACACTAAAAGCTCCCGGCAAGTAAAGAAGCCGTCGCTATATGATCGAATCCTCTCGCTAACCCCACCTTTCGTGTGAATCGAATGCCCAAGAGTAGGAACCAGTTCTTATTCGATGAAAGATTGAAGGTTACCCGTGTTTTGATGTTGATCACCTACCCCTGTACCAACTTCTTCAAGGCAATCCCACCCCGCCCTATTGTCCTGTTCGCACTAGTCAAATCAAACTGTAACCTCCCTCCTCATCGGGAGAGGAGAAAAAAAGCCCATTCCGTTGCCTTACGAGTTTTCTGTTTTTTTCATTCTTTCTGTTGCCATGGGCCACAAGAGCAAAAGCAAATGCCAAATCCGTCTCGAAGCCCGTTCGCGTGCGAGTTGCGGCTTTACAGGACGGGCACCCGATCCGCAACACCGTGCGGCCGAGTTGCAGTCCCGCATCGCTCGTGCTACTGAAATACGGGCCATGCGCACGCGGCAACTGGCAACGCGGGCCCGTGCTCGGGTGCAACACGCGCAAGACGTGGCCCGCGGAATGCGTGTCAAGCGACATGAAGAAACGCGCCGTTTCCGCCAATCATCGGTCTCGAAATTGGACGAAGCTGCACGCCGACGCAACATGCAACTGTTGCAATTGCAACTTCAATGCAAACACCGCACGGCGTTGATTGTGGCCAAAGTCGAAGGGATGCGCAACGAGCAATGCGTCAAGGCCGCCACTGCGCGTCGAGTGCTCCTTGGCCACTTGAATGACGCGGCGCAACGTCGGCACGCACAGACGCAACAATTGGTGCAGCGGTTGAATGCGCGGTGGCAAAGTGTGGAAAGTGTCAAAGCCCGAGTGGCACGTGTGAAATTTATCCAACGGTGGTTTCGACGCTTAGTTGCCAATGCCAAAACGGCCACTGCGTTGCAACAAGTGCAACATGAAGTGTACCAAGTGGTACAGTGTTGGACGCACATGAAGAGTGCCCCTTTTGACGAGTGCATGGTACTGGTACAACAACGAAAAGTCGTCCAAGCTGCGCAACGATTGGTACATGTCTTGACCAACGAAGCACGTGGCAACGACCTTGTGCCTCTGGCCATAAAGAACAAGGGCATGAACTTTCGTGTCTTGATGATGGCGGGCATGATTGCGTGCCATCCAGACGCGATTATGGAAAAGGAACGACGGTCGAACCGATTGCTTTACGCGGCAAGTGTCATTGTGGGGGATATGGAAAACTTGGCGCGTTGTTTGGCAACGTGGCACGAAGTTCAACAATTGCAAGAATTGTCACGGTGTGTGGCCCGATTAGCGGCTCGATTTGCGTTTTACACGGAAGCGTTTGCACATTGGAAAGCTCGCGATGCGCACCAATTGGCAACGGAGTTGCTCACGTCGTACCGTGAATTGTTGCAAGTGTGCCACAAGTATCAGGTGCAAGCGCAACACGTCGAAGAGGGATGCGATGGCGTGCACGAGTTGCTTCGGCAGACGCAGCGGCAATTGTTGCAGCTGCAACAAGCATTGACACGAGTATTAGGGGCTGAAGGTGCGAATGACAAGATTGCTGCATTGACTGTGGAATTAGAGGCAAGTGTGGCAATGGACTCGACCTCCACGTGTGTCGATTCAGGACATATTAGAGACACAGATGAAGTGCAACAGAGTGAAGAAAGAAAGAATTTGATGCATGGCGTCGATGTGGATCCGAGGTTGTTGCAGGATGCACTTGTGGTGCATCATTTGATTCTCAACCCGCAATTTCAGCTTGTGCGTACCCAAGATTTGGAACAGGCTACCGCAAGTGTGCCCAGTGACACATTTGCCCTTCGGGTGCAAAAAACAATGACGAAAGCGTTTTGGGATCAAATGATTCAATTGAATGACATTGAGACACTTGTTGCTCGGACAGAAGAAGTGCGGCTATCTTTTCGAGACGCCGTCACGGGTGGGACGGGTGTGCCATTACGGGCTGGCTTAGCGGCTTTGGTCGAGAAAGTTGACGAGACTTTGAATCGAAGTCAATTGGCAGCCTTGATGCACGATCCACATGGACAGATGCACGCGATTCAAGCGCGATGTGTTGCGGTGCTTGATGTGGTGGAACAAGCGGAAGCTCCTGCTCGTGTCTCGAGCACACGGGCGTTTCGTGTCAGGTGGCTGCAACAGATTGCTGCGGGTGAAAGCACGCCGATTGCGTTGTTGGTGGCGTTTTTGGCGTTTGCACTGGACAAGATGGACGAGCTACGGCTTGATGCGTTGAATGCCCATTTAACAGTGTTGGCCACGTACCTTCAGCAGCATGGTGTAGCGTATGAACAGAAGCTTTTGCAAACACGTGTTGCCGAGGCGGGTGTGGAGAAGGCGTTTGCAAGGACTCTCAAGTGGCTGACGCTTGAAATGGAAGCGTATGTTGTACGACAGGAAGTTGATGCCATGGAAATTGAACGATTGGCGCGGTACGAAAGGACGGCTTTGGAACGGTTTGTACGGACAAGTATTTGGGCATTGGTGGAAAAACATATCGAAGGTACGGCTCAAAGGGTTTGGCCAGAAACGTTTGAGCTGGATGTGGCTCGACTCCGTGCTTGTCGGGACACTTTGGACCGCATTGCAGTCGTGTCGAGTCTTGTGGCTCTTGTTCAGGAACACGTTGCACGCTGCAGCTTGAGTGTACCCACTGGGTTTTTTCACACGCTGAGTCAGCACTTGAACACGCTTTTACAATCTCCGGGCGTGTCTGGTACCCAAGTCGTCACACAAGCCCTTTACGAGGTTCAAAAGCTTGAAAAACCACCAAGGGATTCAGGACAAGGCAAGCATTTGGAAGTGCGGCTGTTGGGATCGTTTGCTGCAGACAATGCCGTGTTTCAGCTTTTCTTTTCCCGTGCAGCACGCGAGTTTGAAGCGGCGGTGATGTCGCACAGCGAGTCTGAGGCTGGTTTTCATCCTTCGTTGGCGGCGTTTCAGGGTGAGATGACGGAAGCCATTGCAGCACTTCGCACCCTTGTGCAGCACAACGTACGTGTGTATGGGGCGCTGTACAACAGCCTCGTCAAACGTCTAGTAGACTCTGCTTAACGCGATGACTTGAGGGTCTAAAGAAGGGCTCTTGCCATTGTGAGCATTTTGGATACTTTTTGGCAGATTTTGCGTTTTTCTTTTTACTTGATTTTTGTATGGAATGAAAAAGAAATGCTTCGTCACTTTTTGACAAGAATGGTAGCGGAGAATAGCATCCTCGATTAACTCTTAATTCGTAAGACGTGCACCTTGGACGGCCCCTGCACCGACGCTCGCGTCCGTGCTAATGCTGTACAGTAGCTGTGCTAACCACCGGCTCGTCGTCGCATCTTCCTTCAGAGCTTCGTCAAACAGGTGGTTGTGCAGCGCATCGGGTAAACACTGACAAAGTGCTTCTTTTGCTCTACCATATCACACTTTTTTATAAAAAATCTGCAATGATAGAGAAGTAGAAGAAGAGCGTACCGAGGATTGTCCGAAAGACGCAAGTAGCAACGAATAATGTGCTTGAGCAGCCGTGGCGCTGGGGCGTCTACGAGAGTCGTGATCATTTTGCTTAGCACCGTGCCAACGGCATAGAACCGTTCCGGTGTGTGGCAAATATACGTCAATCCCATGTCGTCGAGGAGAATCTTTTGCAAGATAAACGTCGCCACGGTTTTGCTCAATTCACTCCCGGCTTCCATGATCCGAAGACAGAGGGGAATGATTTCCGTCTGAAGTAAGAAATTAATGACGTCGGAATCGTCAATCTTGTCAATTCCAATAATTATGGCAAATGCCACAAAAAAAATCAGTCGCATGTAAAAATTCAAGCACGAAGTTCGTTCCTTACTTTTACCAAGGCACCAATGACGCCAAGACTGGTCAGACGCAAATACTCAAATGGTCGATTTTTGCTCACCGTGTTGAGAAATGGGTACAAGTACAATGGAATGTGTGCTGCAAAAAAAAAAACACGAATGAGTGATATCCATTATTCGAATCGTTTTTAGTGATTGCGCACCGTTAAGAAAATGCGTCCGAGTTTCGGAATGCGATGCTACGCACTGCAACAGTGCCAAAGCATTGCACACTCGGTTGGAGGCATGTGCCGTGAGTTGGGGCGGCGACAGAAGGGGGTAGATGGCCACAATTTCTTGCAGTAGTGCGGCCACAGTGCCAAACGAGTGCCACAAAATAGGTGCAAGCTCGGGAAATTCTTCACGTTTTTTGCTAAGCTCGAGGAGAGCGCTCTCGCGCTGTTCTGGTGACGACAGCTCGAGCACGAGCGCATACAATTGCTCGGGAGCGTCCATGTGTAGGAACTGGGTGATTAATAAACTGATATATACATAAATATATTAAAAATTGATATTGCTCGCGTCACATTCGAGTTACATTGGCTGTCATGTAAAAAGCACCAAGATTTCGAATCGTATGTTAGGGTATTGTAGTAAAAGAGGTGCTATCATTATTATTATTATTATATGGACACGACGAAATGATACATTTGTTTTCGCAGCATTTTTGCCGAAATAAAATTGACGAGTAGAATGGTACTATAGAGAGAGGAGGTGTACGTGTGATATGCATCACCATGTGACCGGTTGCTCTCTGTTTACGAATTCAAAAACAAAGACCAAAGTGTGCACATATCTATCGCTAACGTCAATGTCAAACTTTCTGCCATAATTGCGGCAGCAAAGTGAGGCATTGATTAAGAATAAGAGAGAAGATCAACACACATAAACACTTTGATAATTACATCAGTATTTAAAGCTAGACGCACCGATACTTAAGGCCGAATACGTGGACAGTCGTTTACCGAAACATCGTATACCTTTCCGCATGACTCCTTTGCGAAAGTGCTGTCAAGTCATCGACAATTTAACCGACTGAAAGTGTTTAAAAATCTGGCGCGGTATGCGGTGCATATAGAATGCTGATATAGTGATTACGCACTAAGCTTGTAAGGTTACTCTTACAATGAAGCCAGTGGGGCGCGAAAGGGATACGGTGATCACAAATGTATAATCAAAGAAACAAAAAATTAATCGGTCCTAAACTGAAAACTCATTTTTCAGGCTGGAAAATTTGTATGCACCGAGGTGAAAGTTTGGTTTACATTTTTGCGATCGAGTATGCTCGATTATGTCCTGGAACGCCGCCTGGAATTCGATCTGCACAAGCAAGTCTAATTTTCATCGCGACAGTGAGCCGTTAGAAACAATCAGTCATGGTTTGGGTTCGCGGTGTCAGCGATCACCATTTCACTAGGATTTAGTGCTGTGATGTAATCACAGCAGTGTTGATATGTGTTAGTATGTGTTATTAGTTTCAAAATGATTTGGTCGGTGTTGAAGGAGAGGGAAGAAGTGGCAGCGGATGTAAAAAGACTCTCATCTCGCAATGGCTGTCGAACACGAAACCCTCAACCTTTACCTGCACAAACATCCAATTTAATCCGAGTTTAAGGAGATAGGGCTAACTTCAAGCATTTGCAGCTCTCGACCTATCGTTTGTTTGGATGTGTGTATATTCAGAAAGACTGTATCTTCTTCGGAATGTCATTCAGTTTAGGCAGTGAGAATGTGGTGGGACGTCTCTCTCTGGTTTAAGCCCAACACTATATATGAGTTGCACAGCTGAAAGAGGCTGTGGCTTAGGCTGTACTTGATGATTTCTTACTTATCGCAATTTTTGCACCATTCTCTTTTCAATTTCGCTATAATTTGACTTTAGTTTCGTTCTATAGGTAGAGATCGAGTTCACGGCTGTTCACAATCCATGCACTTTACAAAGGACATGGCTTTGGCCAAACATAACTTTAGTCCTCTATAAAATAGCAGGTAGAAGCTAAGATAAGCATAAATCGGCTACAAAATTGTCGTGATGGTGCGCCGGCGGAACCCGCGAATGCAAGACCCGAGTTTAAGGCTCATCTTAAGCCACTGAGACACAACCAGCAAAATTCTGGTCACACCTACGCGTAGAAGCAGCGAATGGTAGCTTGGAGCATAAGCCTATACGCTGCACTTCCTGCCCTTGAGGTCGGTAGAAAAAAAGCATCAGCAAACGCAAGCATGAAGAGTGGTCAGATTTAAAAAAAATATTAGTCAAAACCGAGAAAAGAAAATAGATCTGTTGCGACGATTTTGGACATCGGTCGAACCTAGAAAGTAAAAATGCAAAACAAAATATACAAGCTTGAAGGTGAAGTTGCTGTACTTAGCTTTTTGTCCAGCCTTCTAAGATAAAGACCGCAAATGCCGCGCGCACTTGATCGTCTGTGATCATATAAGCCATTTCCATGTTTATATATTCAGAAGATCTTCCTTTTGTCCTATAGTTTTGTCTAAAGTGCTACCGGTTTGGAGTATATACTTGGCACCACAGCCGGGGCTACCTGGTTTGTGCTCTCTGAGCCCTTAAAATCTGCAGAGCTTTAACGTCTTCACGCGCCTCAGCTGCTTGGCAGCAGGGAAGAAAGCTGATCCAGCCACCGTCTCAACCCCATGGAAACAAGTTAGTCATATTTGCCGCGCAAGCCCCGTGTCTAACCTATGGGAAAGAGTGTTTAAATCCATTTTGACATCTTTGTAAGGATTTCGATCTGAATCCTTGATGAGGATAAGAACCCTATTCTTAATAGGTCAAATTTAACAGCAACATTCTAGCCAGCGCTCTTGCCTCTTTGTCCGCACGCAAAAAAAGAAAGCCTTGTGAATTTTGGTTCAATTTCCTGTGAGCACGACGGCTGCTTTGCTGAAGCAAAACGCCTCCGTTGTATGCTAGGCGCTCGCAAAGGCAGAGGCTGTTTGAGCTGTGTATGAAGTCAATTTTTGTCGGCGAGGCCAATGTGACAAGCTCGCTGGGATTCCATGACCTTAATGACTTGACGGCATCTGGATTTTGGGGTCAATTGCTCAAACAAGTCCAGATGACCGTGGCCGATTGGTAGGTCCACTAGCACTATTTAGGGTCGAATAGAAACGATTGATGTGCAATCCAGCCACAGACAGACTTGCTCCATCGGAATGATGTAATCGGCAATTTCTTGTCACGCAGGACAGTGTTCGCAAGACCGTTGACTAATATCCCGTCCTGATCGACTAAGAACGACCTTTTAAATCTAGCAACGCTAAGAATGTTGTGCATCATTCTCCAAGCACACGCAAGCACTGCAACAACACATTTTCTTACACCTATAGATTTCGTATAAGCAATCAAGAAAGACTATCAGCCTTCTATGTGAGCTTTCAGCCGTTACTGCACGAATCCCGCTGACTGGTGATTTTACTACATGTTTCCAAGCCCACGATAAAAAAGGGAACTTTATGGAATAAAGTACTTCAAATTATTGACATCCTCCTCCTTCGTACCCAAGAACGAAGTCATCAAGGATCAAGCTGGCGTGGTATTTGTCTCATTACCGGTTGCTACAGACGTTTTTATATCTTGAGGTCCATACTCCGATTCTTGCGGACGATTGAAGTGGATTCCTCTGCTGTCAAAACGGTCCTCTCTGATGCATTTTGCCCCATTGAGGTTTACTCAATGTTGCTTTTAGCAGTTTTAGGCCGCTTTTTGACAACTTGGAAGCAAAGAGGAAAATGTTGTGGCGACCCCACAGCGTCTTTCAAAATTTCTGCTTCTTATCAAGGATATTGGGAGGGGGGTAAATTCTTTTTGCGCTTTCGATTATGCCTGATCTCTTCGATGCTTTCCTAAACAGAGCTCCGAGATTAAAGAAGGCCAAGACGAAAGGTTATACTAAATGACTCCTAGCATCTCTTGCTATGCTTGAAATTAATAGTAGTTTTCTTCCATTAAGGACGTACGGTGTGGTACACACCATCCTTGTCCCTGAAACGATGAAAGTGCCGCTCTTGCGCACTCTTCCACGACGGCCACCACATCTTTCTCGCGTCGACCACTCATCCACAAGATCTCCCGTCTCCTTCGCAGCTGCATCGCTATCCATAGCATCCTGCCCATCGCTCCACGCTCCGACCAAGAAGCGTAAGAAGCAGAGCCGTCTAGCGTCGTTGCCCATCTTTTGGCCAATCACCGGCGTTGACGAGCCACCGCACCTACGTCCTCATGAGGTAAACCGTGTCAATCGACTGTTTCAAGTCAAAAGCACATTGATCACGTCAAGCTCAGACCCGACCGATCTACCGGAGTGGAATGTGCCGGAAATTGCCTTTGCTGGTCGGTCGAACGCGGGCAAATCGTCGTTAATCAACGCGTTGACTGGCCAAAAGACACTTGTAAGAACGTCCAAGACACCCGGACGGACGCAGCTACTGCATTTCCTCAGCGTGGGTGGCAAAAAAGGCAGTTTACCCGATTTAGCCCTTGTGGACATGCCTGGTTTTGGGTTTGCCGCTGCGCCCAAGAAAGTCGTGGACGAGTGGCACACTCTTGTGGGGGGGTACGTGAACGATCGTCGTGGGATCAATTTAAAGACGATCATGCTGCTTATTGACGCGAGGCGTGGGATTGGCCCGGCAGACCACGACTTTATGGACTTTTTGCAGGAATTAGGGGCGCTGTACCAAGTTGTGTTTACGAAAGTGGATACCGTCACACCAAGTGCCTTGGAAACACAGATTCTCAAAGCGCAGGACGTGGCATTGAACGCCACGAGGATGGTATGTTATGCTCTTTTTTTATTGGCGTTAGGAGGGTACTGAGTTGTTTGTATATACACTGTTGTTGTTAGAGTATGAATCCGATTATCCAGGTGACGAGTGTGAAAGAGAATGTTGGAATAAAGGAGTTGCAACGTCAACTTGTCAGTATGACAGGTCTGCTACTTCCTTCCAAATAATTGCACAACAAACTGCTGGTTCAAAAGAGAGCAATTTTGGTGTTACAAGGTGGTAAGGATTCAGTGCACCATTTATAAAGTGATTTGTCAAAGGTCTCTCCATTCGAACATTTTTGGTGCTAAATTTTTGTCGTTGTAGCTCTTATGCACCACGAGAAAATGCCCAAACAGGGAGCTAGTCGCCTAGTCGGACCAAATTGTAGGATTTCTGGTCCTTGTCTTTATTCAAATGCTTCACTTATACGCAAGTAATAGGCACCGAATTCAAGTGCACCAGTCACGACGTATCGAATTAGCTCGAAAGTTCGCGTTCACTTTGGCTGATAGAAGTCTTGCTAATTGATTTGGACATGTTCTTATACTTTGCGTACGAGGGAATACTCATTATGTGTCGTGCGGGTGGCTTTGCAGCAATTTTAACGCGACGAGCTACCAGCTCGGCAATTTTTGCTCGAGGTGATGCATCTTCACGTTTCGGATGCAGTATGTACGTGCTTATCTAGGTGACGAGTGTAAAAAACGATACAAGAAGTTAAACGGGAAGGAGTACTCACTGCACCGCCATAACTCACTGCAACAAAAAGAGAGAATGGAGTAGTCGGGTCACCAACTTCGCGGCTTTCGTGGCGATGGCTCCATTTGCAAACCTTCGTCGCGAGATTCTTGCCGTCGGAGTTCTTGGTCGTCATTAGGAGATTGCAATCGCGGAAGCTCGTCGCGTATTCGTGTCAAGTTAAAGTAAATGTGATGCTCGTCTCGATTCAAATATCGTTGTTGGTAGGCCAGTGTGCGATTGGTACCAACCAACACATTGGGCAGCGCCAGCAACGACGGGTTGGCATACATTGCACTAGCGCGCACGTCAGCGTTCATTGCGTTGGGAAACAGTGCACTGGAAACGCTTCGAGACGTCTTGCTAGACCGCGTTGAACGTGCACTCATGCTTTTCGTACGTCCGAGATTTATCGTGGGTTTAAATAGGGGTTTTGCCGCTCTTTCAACACGTCGAGGTGCGAGCTCAAGGATGCCTTTTGAAGGCAGTGCACTGTCAGGGTGGGCACGCAACGGCACAGTCGGTACGGCAGAGTTGGCACGTCGAATCTTGGGTTTGCGTCGTTTCCTTGTTGTGACGTTCCCACCTTTGGCAATGACTCGGCTTAAAGCAAAGGTTGCTTTCGATTCCCTGAAATTCTTACAATTCTTTTTATTGTAGTCTTCTACCGAATTTGTCGTAGTAGGCATCAATTGCTGTATCTCTTCAGCACCAGACTCGTCCGACTCCGGCGACCTGTTCTCACTAAAGGCCACAATGTCGTTCCGCTCGTCATCTGTAAACAAGGTAGAGACAGCTGCTTTGCAGTCCAGCAGGAAATCTCTTTCAAGACTCCTCGTTCCATCCTCGGCATCCCCTCGCATCAATGCTTCATTGTTTTGGGTTGAAACATGCTGACTCCTTACCACCTCTTGCTGCTTTGCTAGTTTCTCTCGTTCAGCCTCGAGTGCCTGGACTTGCAACGTAAGACCATAGTACACGAGCAAGCTCTGACACCAAGTACGGCCCATGTCTTCAAGTTCATACGTGGAAAACTGCGTATCCATGTGTGTCCCAAAGTTCGGTCCACAGAAACTCGCCTCCAGTGTATAACTATTCGTGACGCCCAATTCTTGGTTCACAACGACTCGTGCAGTCGTGGCTTTGGCTTTCTGGACACTAAATTTGCAGTTTGAGAACGAAAAACAAGGGGCGTGCCGGGCCACAATCATTGGAAACACCCGTGGGTCACTCGTGACTGGAGTCGAACGATTGCCATCGGAGCTGCTGCTTTTCCGCCTGCAACCGTACATGAACATATTGCGATGCAAACTATGGCCGTGTAAATCACAAAAGAGAGCCACGCGGTGCCGGGCCTGCAAGTGCGCGAGCTGCTGTTTGAAATGATAAATCGTGGGAAAGTGTTGCTCGACGGGGTGACTCCACTTTCGATTCAAATCCGACCCGGCGAGATTGACGCGAGTGTTGCCATTGATGACGCCATCGGGATTAAGCATGGGTACGAGTTTAAAGATAAAGTGTTGTCGAAGGAGGGTCGCTCCACTGGTTGGGCCAGTGAGGTAGTCGACCATTCCTTTCATCATCCAGCTACTATTGGGCTCACCGGGATGAACGCGTGCTGACAGCACGATGACTGACCATACACAGGCATGGATTGGATCAAGACGGTGTAGTAGAAGAGGAGACATATAGACGTACTGCGTCGGTTCTCGGGTAAGAGACCGTCTTTGTCTCGAGACGTGATGGTTAGGAGATCACAGACATTGCCTGCCAGCGTCCGACAGAGCTCAGATCGGCGACAGCATGCCATACGATACGGATCGCGTTCGAGCTGCTCCAAGTAGTCCATTAAATCTATAACCACAGACAGTTTGAGGTAAGCAATCGAGCAGACGTCGAGTGATGTTTGCTGTGTACCAGTGTAAGTGTATGGCTGAAGGCAAGCAAAGTAGACACAGTCCTGGCCATGCTCAAATTCGTAGTGAAACGTCAAAGCGTTGGCTCCTGGAGGCGCAAACGACGACACGGCCGTGTCGTACCGCACATGAGTGCCGCCATGTCTCCAGCCCATGCCTTTCGTCGCGGCGTCGTGTTCCGAGTAGACCACGGGTTGCAAGCCTTGGCCAAACAAGGCCCCACTCTTGGCCAAGTTGACCAGAGCGAACCGATACGTCGTGCCGGGTCTCCCATTGCGTACTTCAAAGTAAAACCATTGCCGGTACGCTTGATTCTTCACATCGGGATGGATGACGAGTTCATACTCTTGGTGGGACCCCCAAGTCTCGCGTGGCACGTTTCGAAACACACGGACAGCTTGAAAGAGATTCCCACTTTCGAATAAGGAATCAAACACGAGCGTGTCGTCCGGGGCGTTGCTTTCATGAAAGACGCGCGGATGGTTGTATTCGTACACGCAAAGCCGTTCGAGGATGGCAATTTCATTGTACTCGAGGGCCTCGGCATCGAGCAAGGCATGATCTTCTTGAAGAATGGGTTCCGGGGGTAGTCGTTGCAAGTCTTCAAAGACGGGGGACGATAGGGACGCTTTCGTGTTAAGGAGATGCTTGCGAACAGGGAGAATAGATGGCCGTTCACCTGGAAGGCCCGTTTGCGCGACCCGACTTTCGTCGGGTAGATTGATGAGTGGAAGTGGAGGTGGCACAAAGACGGTGGGACTTGCAAATCGACTAAATCGAGTCGGGCGCGCATCAATGTTCGACATGGCCCGAGAGGTCGAGAAACCTGACGAACTAGATCGCGTTGGAACTCGCGAGCAAACACTAGACGTGATTAGCTTGAAGGTATTTCTGTTCTCTGCCGTTTCAAGTCGAAAGTCGCATGAGAAGAAGGCTACTTGTTCATTTTTAGATGAGTTAACAAATCGACAATTATGGTAAGCACCATATATTTACAGTCGGCGCCAACACCCATATATTTAAACAGGGTATTCGTATATACTTTGCATCGAGCTTATATTTGCTTTGATAGGGCTCATGCTTGGCCAGGGGCTTGTAGAGTCACTCAAAATGACTGGGTGACATTCTACTCTGACTCTTAACTAGACGAGTTTCTTCGTCTTGGTAAGCGTATTTGCGTCGTTAATGAACAGTCAAACTCTTCTCTGACGGCAAAAGTCCGAAACTTTGGGACAGTCAGAGAGCTGAGCTGGTCTTACTTGAACCTACATTATATTCTTCGAGGTGTGAGCGCATGAGCTTATGTTTCAACGTATTAAAAAGGTCCAATGGGCATTTGTCGTAAAGATTCTATTCAATAGATTGCTAGAGTGCAAGATCGAAGAGGTATACACATAGTTACCGGCAAGGATTCCGCAATACTTACTCCTCAATTCCGCTATGCTGAGCTGGACTTTCATTTCTCTCGTGTGAACCTTTAATAAGTGTCGGACGCCCTAAGACATGCAGTCTATCATCTCATACGACCATTGTAGGATCTAATAAATGCAACATCTCTTATAAATCATGCTTTTTGCCAGGTAGAAAACCCTTATATTTTTGTTTTGAGGATCGCTTATTGTCTTGCTAAGGAAAATTGACCTTTTTCCTCTCAATTAGGTGTTCGTCACTCTCGAAAAGTAATACATCAATTCACCTCCTACATTCAAAATGTTGCCACCAGACTAAGGCGCCACGGGGGTAAATGCCTTGCGTGGCCCAGTCAGCGGGGCCGTAAGGTGCTTTTTCGAGTCAGAAACCGCTTCCTTGGCCGCCACCATCTCGTCCATCTTTTCCTTCACGCGCCGGGCATAATGCTCATCCACCATTTGCAAATTCGCCAACATCCGCGCTTGAACCTTCTCTTGTGCGTAAACGAGCGAAGTGGCCACATTGTCCGTCAACCGTTCACGACCTTCTTCGTCCAACACTTTGCGATAAAACACTTGCACTTGAGAAAAATTATCTTCATCGGGCGTCGGATACCTGTCCACCACCGCATGCTCCCCATCGTACGCAACGTACCGCAGCGTCTCCACTTCTTCAGGTCCCCCCATACTATTGGGAAAATAGGTCGGGGCATTTCCCATATTGCCATTCACCACCATGGCACCATCGCGGTGGTACGTTTGGGGTTCAGTTAAGGGTCGGTTTACTGGTATCTGGTGGTAATTCTTGCCCAGGCGGTACCGGTGCGCATCCGGATACGAAAACAACCGACCTTGGAGCATTTTATCCGGCGACGGCGTAATCCCCGGGACCAAATGGGACGGGGAAAACGCCAATTGCTCCACTTCAGCAAAATAATTGCGGGGATTCCTATTCAAGACCAATCGTCCCACTTCCTTCAAGGGAAAGTCGCCATGCGGCCACACTTTCGTCACGTCAAACGCCAAATTATAGTGCTCCCAGGCCTGCTCAATTGTCATCGTCTGGATATACAGCGTCCACGTTGGAAAGTCGCCGCCTTCAATGGCTTCGTACAAATCCCGCGTCGCATAATCCGGGTCGGCCCCCGCCAAAAACGCCGCTTCATCCACTGGCAAGTTGCGAACCCCTGCATCCGCCTTGAAATGATACTTGACATACGTCAATTCGCCGTCGGCATTCACATTCCCAAACGTATTGCTTCCATACCCATTCATAAACCGATAGCCATTCGGAAGCCCGCGATCCGAAAACAACCACGTTTGCATGTGCAACGATTCCGGCCGCAGCGACCAAAAATCCCACGCCGTATTGGCATCCTTTAAATTCGAAGCGGGCAACCGTTTTTGCGAATGAATAAAACTGGGAAACAAAATGGGATCCCGAATGAAAAAAATCGGCGTATTGTTCCCCACCAAGTCCCAATTGCCTTCCTCCGTGTAAAATTTCAGTGCAAAGCCACGCGGATCGCGCATGGTATCCGGACTGCCATTTTCGCCCGTGACAATTGAGAACCGCGCCGCAACTGGAGTCCGTTTGCCAACTTTCGAAAACAATTTGGCACACGTATACTCGGTAATTTCCGAATGGGTCACCTCAAAGTAACCAAAAGCCCCGCCACCTTTGGCGTGCACCACACGCTCGGGCACGCGCTCGCGGTGAAAGTGCGACAGATGGTCGATGAATTCAAAGTCTTGAAGCAAAAGGGGGCCTGTGCCCCCCGCAGTCGCAGAAGCTGTCAGGCCGTACTTTGGCATGGGAGCCCCGTTGCTCGTCGTACAAGTCGGTGGGGCCATGGTCACGTTGAGCTTTACGTGGTGCAGAGGTAGCAAATGCAAGAATGAGAAAAAGCACTTTGTAGCATTCGTTTTCTTTGCTTGATCTACAAAGGGTGTGGCAAGTTCTTCTCTGGGACGAGATTCATTGTCAACTGTGGCTTCTTTGTGATCTCATGATATTTAGTAGAAAATACTAAAGGCGATAAAACCCCTTGGAATTAAGGTTTATTATTCAGTGCATTTAGTTAAATCCGAGAACTTGAACGCCAAAACAGCGGTTTTCTAAACGTCGCAGAAAGTGTCAAATGGATAAAGTCCAATGTGTCGGGCTCGGCATAGCCCTTGGGATTCTTGTCATCTCAATCCTGACAGTGTATCCGGGAAAACCCTTTCAGTGCTCCACTGAGAATCCCCAAATAAATAAAAATGAGGAACTTGCATCGAAAAGCTCGTCGAAAAGTCCAAAAGATTTCGAGAATAAGCAACTTGGTGCCGTTGACAAAGCCCATCAGCGTGTGAAAGTCGACAAGTTGCAACAATCGCTTCATCTGGAAGAGGAAAAGACTCAACAGCTGATGAAACATGGTCAATCAAACGTGGCTAAAGCTACAGAAGCGTCGAGGCCATTCGGTGTCAATAGTAATTCCTTTGGCAGCAAGGGCGCATGGTTTGACTGCTTGTTTCTACTAATCCTATCGGCACTTTTCGTCGGAGTGCTCCAGTACGACTATAACGTCGACGTGTTATTCATTATAGTGCATCTTTTTCCTCGCGAAGCCAACGTCTTTCGTCAAGTCGCTACAGCTCTTCATGATTGTATCCTTCACGTTTACAAACTCTGGTGAACCACAAAACGTAATAGTACAAACGCCTTGTAACTACTTCACAGATGAATACAATCTCTATTCGCTTGCCACTACTTTTGAGTTCAGATTTGCGAGCTATAGCAAGCGCTTTTCAGCTGCACGTGCGTGGCCTTCTAAGCCTTCAATTCGAGCCAACAATGCAGAATCGCGCACAAGTGGCTGTGATTCAAGCGCGTCATCAATACGCATCCACGTGCGAATACGAAGGAACGTGTGGACGGAGAGTCCACCCGTGTATTTAGCTGTACCACCCGTTGGAAGCACGTGATTCGGTCCAGCGCCATAGTCACCAAACACCTCGGCAGCACGTCCATTGATAAAGAGGCCACCGTAATTCGAGACCTCAGCCGCCACTTCTTGCGCGTTGGTTGTAATGACCTCTAAATGTTCCGGAGCGAGCAAATCCGATACAGTCACACACGTTGCCATATCGGTACATAGTACCGCAAAGCCGTTTTGGACACTGATTCTGGCAATTGGAGCCGACGGCAGCGTTTCTAATTGGACCGTCAGCTGTTCATTTACTGCATTGATCAGTTGCTGACTTGTCGTCACTAAAATTGGTACAGCCGCCGTGTCGTGTTCAGCTTGAGCCAATAAATCTGCGGCAATGGTTGCAGCATCGGCACTCTCGTCTGCAATCACGAGACATTCCGAAGGTCCAGCCAGCATATCGATGGCACATTTGCCATACACAAGCGACTTGGCTGCGGTCACCCACTTGTTCCCAGGTCCGACAACAATGTCACAAGCGGGTACACTGATTCCGTAGGCCATCGCAGCAATAGCTTGTGCACCTCCGGAAGCTAGGAAATAGTCAGCTCCAGCCACATACGCAGCGGCCAGCGTAGCAGGAGCTGGACGGGGTGATGCCACGACAATTGTCTTGACACCCGCTACTCGGGCTGTCACAGCCGTCATCAAGACGGATGATGGGAGTGGATAGCGCCCACCAGGAGCATAGCATCCAGCTGTGTGCATGGGTGAGACCTAATAAACCCAAAACCCGGAAATTAAATTAGAGAGAGCAAGCTGATAACATTAAACAGACTTACATCTTGGCCTGCGAACCCACCTTCGACCAGCTGCTGAAAGTTTGTGATCGAGTTGCGCTGCGCCTGTGCAAAGACTTGAATGCGCTGTGCTGTACGCTGAAGTACGGCTTGCTCGTTCTTGGGAAGGGTAGAAAATGCCTTTGCCAGCTCGGATTGACTCACGAGCAGCGGCGTGTCGATGGTTGGGATGTCGCCGAGTCGAACCGCGTGCTGCTTTAGTGCATTCTCACCCTTGGTACGTACGTCGTTGACAATAAGAGTGGCATCTTGAAGCGCCAAAGCATCGACAGGTTCATACGCAAAGCTGGCCACGTCCGTTGGAGTAATTTGCTTGAGCGGAGACGTCATTTGTTGGTGGTGCCGAAGGTAGGAGTGATGGTCGGGACTGGCCTGACTGCTAAACATCATACGTTGTGCAGGATGGCAGGACAGCGACTGTGTATAAATGTAGCGATTTGCCCCTTCCACACCTGTGATATCCCTTGACCTCTTTATTCTCATGTATTACCATGGAGAGGACCTTTTGCTCTGTGGAACTAACTTAAACGATGAGCACCAGTGTAGATATTACTTTTTCACGCTAATACCCGAGCACACAGGAATATAAGCTTTAGTACGAAGGTAATAGATCTCCTAAATGCACTTTCCGAGTAAAAACTCGTTCAAATACATAGACTGATACTCCAACCATCGTGGTGTCTTTCATCGCAACGTTCACATCCTACACCTCAAGTCTTTCGATCCGTCAGCCCTGTAAATCTTTTGCACCAATATCCTTTTCAATCCCAACCGTCTTCAAATAAGTCTCGCAGCTCATTGATCACCTCAAGCGTCGCCATCTAACTTTTCAGCTATTATCAAGCTGAAAACGCAGCGACGAATGGCAAACAGGTACGTCCGTCCTTTAGCCTTCCGTTGGTCCTATCCGCCCATACAAGACGGTCTTTGAACAGCACGTATGACCGACGATGGCAAGAAGCCATGATGGAGCTCAACGAGCAAGTGCACATTGAGGACCATACACTTGGTGACGCGTCCACCGTGACATCTTATGAACCGGTATCGTTTGCTACGCAACTCTTCTTTGTTCTTCCTTGAATCCGCTTCTAACCATCCTGTCATTAGCCCCCACAAGCTTCCATCGTCGAAGCGTTTCAGCACTATGCGTGTCTCTACATCAAGTACATTCAAATCCTCTCCCGCTTGTCCGAGTGCTACGACCAGATGGTGCATCCTCAAAAACGCATTGATGTCAAGCAAGTGATTGAAGTCGTTGCCACGCGCGTTGTGGAGCTCAAGCATCACCTTGTGAAATGGCATCCCCCAAATCCCGACGTGCGGACGCAACCCGAGCGGAGTTTTCCATGGGACTACGTCCATCTCGACGACATTCTCGTGGACCTCAAGCTCCCTCCTGCAACGATCGAACTGCCAGTGTCGCAGTCGTTTCGAGACGATCAGCTTGACAACCTCGTTCGTCGGGATCGTCTTGTCAAAGGGTACATGAAGCTCAAACATGGTGTGGACTTTATCGCCCTCGATGAAACGAAACCATCGCCTTTGGTACCAGGAATTGAAATTGAGTCTTTGGACGAAGCGATTGCGTTGATTCAAAAGAATGAACGAGGGCGTCAAGGACGTCAACGCGGTCGTCTCGTCCACGAAATGCGCGAGCAAGAGCGTCACCGTAAGTTTTACGAAGCGTCGCATTCATCGCGGGAAGTCGATCCCGACGTGGCAGCCACCACCATTCAACGAACGTTTCGTGGCTTCTGGTCCCGTGTCACGGCCGTTCGAGCACGGGAAGCCGAGCTCGTGTTCATTGGCATGAAAGCCCCTTACTGCGATCGTTCTGCGCTAGACCATCGCTTGGCCAACGCACGTCTTCAGCGCCAATCGGAACAAGTGGAGAATCAAGAGGAATACGAGCGAGCGTTGGTCGACTTGCATGGGGTCGTGACCCGCGACGAAGGGCCGTTGATGAAGGAAAAGATGCTGGAAGAACGACGACGGTGGATCACCGACATGATGGCAAGTGGCCAATTGCCGGAAGACCTTGCAGGTTTCTACGCGACTGGCAACGAGGACAATGGGACGGAAGCGACGGCGAGGGCGGAGGCTAAAGACACGAGCAAGAACGTGCCAGGAGACAAGAAAGGGTCGAAATCGAAGAAGAACGAGGTCGAAAAAGGTGGAAAAGGAGCAAAAGGCCAAGGCAAGGAGGGTAAGAGCAGCGAGGAAGACGTGGTGGAGCGCCCGCCACCGCTTACGGGCCAGTCTGAGCTTGGTACGAAGCTAGCGGGAGGCGTGGCGCAGTATGAAAAAGTGTGGCTCGAACGTCAAGAGCTTGAGAATTTCTATCAAAAGTACGACGTGGCCCTTGCCAAGGATGTGGTCCGAGGCCCCGTGGAAGTGCAAGTCCGTCAACAAGTGGATGAAATGTTAGTGTTGCAATTGGTGAACATTAAGGCGCAATTGGAGGCGGCAAGTGTGGGGAAAAAGGGCAAAAAGGGCAAAAAGGGCAAAGGTAAAAAGAAACAAGTGAAAAAGGGGAATAAGAGTGGGCACGACAAGGGGAAAAAGAGCAAAGCTTTGCCGGGCGAGAAGATTGCCGACGTGAAAGGGCGTGCCCCGGAATCGTTTCTGAGTGTGTTAGTTGATCACCAGATTGTGCATGCCCCCCGTCCGGGAGTGCGCGTGTGTGACTTTATTGGAAGTTTTAATTTTCTTGGCACGAGTTTGCACCATTTAGACCGTCGAGATCGGGCGGGAAATTGGATACCCCAAGACCCGTCGGCCGCTCAACTCCGACAATTAATTATCGAATATGGCGTACTTCCGTTAAGTTCGCCGTTTCTTCGAGCTCGCACGCCCCTCATACGTTCCTTACTGCTCTATGGTCCTCGTGGAGCCGGGAAAACGTTATTGGTGAGTGCTCTTGCGAATGAGACGGGAGCGCTCTTGCTGAATTTGTCTCCGCGTAATCTAACGGGCAAGTTTTCGGGGAAAACGGGGTCCACGAAGCTCGTGCATATGGCTTTTATGCTGGCAAAAGCGACTACACTTCAACCTATTATCATTTACATTGACGACTGCGAGCAAATGTTTGCGGGCAATGGTAAAAAGCCAAAAGCCAGTGCAGCACCGGAAGGGCCCGCTCGGTTTAAAAAGGATTTGCTGCTCTACATCAAAGCTGCCCTCGAACCTTCCGACCGTGTGCTAGTAGTTGGCACTTCCGCCGATCCTGACGCGGGCGATGCAAAGGATTTGCGCGCGTGTTTTGACAAATTCCTCTATGTTCCATACCCCGATTATGCATCACGACTTTTGCTCTGGAAACACGCACTCCGCTCTACGATAGTGGCCCATGCAGCGTCTTTGAACCTTTCGTCGACTGCGACTACACTGGCCCTTGCCGCGGCGTCTTTTATGTCAACCTCGGTACTCCCTTCCAGTACCATCGCACCTCAAATACAAGACGCTCGGCGCCCTCAACCGCTTCTTGACATTTCAACGTTAGCTCACGTTTCCGAGGGGTATACCTCGGGTAGTATTGTACGTGCAGTAGAGAGGACACTCACGCCTCGACGCGTCGAGTGTTTACCCAAGCGTCCACTGCATGAAACGGAATTTCTCGATGCATTATCCCATCAAACGCCCGCCTTTGCGGAAAATCAGGAAAAGTATCAAACGTTTATGGCATTGATTACCGGCTTGAAAGATACACGCGATAAATTACGTAAAGCGGCTTTGGAGGCCAAAGAGGGTCAAGGAAAAGGAGACAAAAAAGGCAAAAAGGCAAAGTAATAAAAACGCTCTGAAGGTTAAGAAGTTGCCATTTCTAGTGCCCAATACGGGGGTGGAGCCAAGGCCGTTTCTCCAGTCTCTTGGTTCTCGTAATAGATTCTATCCGTGTACATATCCGTAGCCTGTACCCACCGTCGAGCTTCCTTTCGTGCCATTTCTTCTTCCAACACGAGGTTTTGCTTCTTCAGCACCTCGTTTCGTTTCCCACGCGCTTGCTCTGCAAGTGCATCGTTTCGAGACGAAAGAGCCACGTCATGCCACGCTTGCAACACAGCCCGAGTGGTACATCCACGCCATCGCTGCAAAACGTACCGCAGTTGCACAAACTCTCGGGTAACTTGGTGCGACACTCTAGTGCACTGCATTGCAACATATGCGGTGCGAAGGTGCGTTCGACAAAGGTTGTATAGAACGTCTTCTGCCACCTCTGGAGGACTTGCAAAGGGAAATGTGGGGGCAACTACCATGGGTTTTGTCATGGTCGTTGTCCCAATTTTGCCATTCTTGTCGCTGACTCGTTTCGTAAGCTCTTGCGTGACGAGTTTCACCGCAGCTTGACGATAATCGTCAATCTTTATCCTTGGCATTTCAATGTTGAAAAATGGAGAACTTGAAACAGGAGTTAGAGCACTTGTACGCAATTCGGAGACACTCTCCTTGTCGACTGTATCCTCTTGCTTTACCTCGCTGTCATCTTCCTCGTCCTCACTAACGCCTTGATCCTCCTCCTCGTCCGAATCCTCCTCTTGGTCTTGGTCTTCCACCTCAACATCCATGTCCCACTCAAAGGCTTTCGCTATCCGATTCAACAGCTCGTGCTCTTCTCTATCAAGACTTACAATTGCCTGCTCGAGACTGTCAACCTGTTCATCATCTCCATCACATTTCTCCCCTTCTTTTTGCAACTTGATCAACTTCTCGTTCATTTTTTCCATCGTGTCCGTTTTCTTTGCAATATCCTTTTTCTTTCCAGACCCCATCGCAACTTCCTTCTCCAACGCTTTTCGATCCTTCTCAATCCGTGTGCATTTCTCTCGTATCGCTTGCACTCGACTCGCTTTCGTTCGCTGTAACGTAACCACCTTGTGCCGCAACTTGTCACGCCGACAAGTGACTTGCCGATGCTTTTTCTCACTTTCGTGCACAAAGGCCCGCAACCGACGATGACGATGCACCATCGCGTGTGCAAGCACTCGTGCGGTGTGGTCCAATGCAGCACTACCGGTCGTCGACTCCACGTACTCGATCGCTCGACGTCGCGTTTTCGATTCAAGGCGAGCCACTTTGACACGGAAATAGCGACTCGCTGCTTGATCTTGTGCTTGTTCTTTAGTCAACATTTGGGCACGTAGTAAGCGCCCAAAGCGTTCGCAACGAAAGGGAGGTCGTCGCGGCAAACAGGCTTTGCGAAGGCCTTCCCCTGTTTCATTGAGGGCTACGCAAGCACATTGACGAAATTCCACCAAGACACTAGACGATGAACCGCCAGTCACACTGACGGTACTAAAGTCATCATGATAATTCATCAATGTATCTTCAATCTCTTCGGGTGTAAACCGTTGAGAGAATGGTACAAGGGTGCCTTTTGCATTGGCTTCTTGCCCACGTCCTTGTTGACGTTCAATCGCGGGCAGTAAATCCGAGTAGAAGCGCTCCCATACGACACCGTACACCCTAAGTGCGTTGTTTGCTAATGGGGCAAGATGATCGCAATGAGGCTCGAAAAGGGACGTGATCACGTGTAAATCCTCCACGCTTGTCGTGTTGGTTTCAAGCTCTCCTTCACTCGTAAAGTTGCTGGATTCAAACTCCATTACAAGTCGAGTGGCAAACGCAAGCACTTTTTGAAGCGCTTCCACGAGTTCGCGTCGACGAGTGCGTTGAAAGGTTTCAAACGCTTTTTCCATATACTTGATCGTCTCGGAAACACCCCGTGTAATGATTTCACGGGGTGGCAAACGCATGGGATTTTGCTCCATGCTTAATACTTGCAACTGACTCAAAGTTTGAAAAGAAAAGGGTAGTTCTTGAATCGCATTCCAGTCGAGTCGTAGCTCGCGAAGGGACTGCATGTGCCCAATGTTTCGAGGTAATTTCACGAGCTGATTCCGTGACGCATGTAATGTCTGTAAGTTTAAGAGCTTGACAAGGGATTCCGGCAATTCTACCAATGCGTTGAGATTCACGGATAAAGTTACGAGAGATTCCAGATCTCCCACGAATTCTGGAAGTGTGTTTAATTTATTATTCGTCAAATTGGCGTATCGAAGGCGTCGACACGCTCCAAAGGACTCGGGAAGGCTCTTGAGTTGATTGCATTCAAGCCAAAGTTTCTCGAGTTTCTCGAGGCTTCCGAATGGTGCTGGCAAGTCTTCCAACTTATTATTTGACAGATTTAAGACTTTTAATTCCGAAAGTTGCGTGAGATTTGCTGGCAAATGTTTGAGTCGATTTTTAGTCAAATCGAGATTGGTCAAATGCACAAGTGTACCGATATTGGTAGGAAACCGTTCGAGCTTATCGTCGATCAAGGATAAAGTTTCGAGGGATGAAAGGGTAGTAAAAAGAGTCTCGGGTATCTCCTGTAGTTCATGTCCCGTGATTCGCAGAGCGACAAGGTTTTGAAAGACCAAGACGCGTTGCCAAGTAAAGACAGAGCTGGCTTGTTTCCAAGCAATGTTCAGTTCGCCTGTCGTCTCGGCGTGGTGTGCAAAGGGAGCCCACAACTTTTGTTCTTCGAGCGTTGAAGCGGCACTTTGTTGCTCGTGCTGACGCTCCCGTTGCTTCTTTCGATCCTCGAGCTGTTCGTCGAGCCACGCACGTCGTTCGTCTTGGCTTATAATCTCCTTCCTCGAACCAGACATGCTAAATTACGGTGACGTCTCCGTCGTTAGAGTCACATATAGAAAATCTATTTTTAACATTTTTTGCAAAGTTATAATAATAGCTATTCTTCATTGGTGCGCGTTTAAATCGACGGAACAACTTTAAATTACCGATCGTTCAATAGCTAAGCACCTAGTAGTGATTGGAGACGAGTTTGTCCTTTATCTTATGCTTCGTACGTCTTGCAACGCCTTCTTCGGAGCCTCGCATGTTATTGGGAAAGTGTGTGGGTGGATCATTTGTATTCCCATACCCACATTGCCTTGCTGCGTCAGTAGCTCATAAAATGGGAAATATTTTTGGGATCCATTTTGTTCCTATCTACTCGATTGATTATTCATTCATAGCGTAAAGAATCTTGTGCCATGCCAGATACTGAAAGGTATGCGTCGTCTATAGAATCAGTCCGCGGATCCATTCACGCTGGGCAATTTTCCGTCGTTTAAGAGATGAGGCTGAACCTAGAATTGTTCGCAAAGAATGTGTCCTTTTGTAAAAATAACGACCTTGTATTGACCGAATGCCCTTTCTAACATTTATAAGCCTAATCTGTCATGAAATTTTTGACTGTCAAGTTCGACTTAAGGGGTTCATTATAAAACTCTCCTTTCCGGTGCAATAGAATGCAGTTTAGACCCTGGAGTATTAAATACCATGTATTTTCTACTTATTTTTCTACCTATGCAGTCCTTTCCCTTTGCACTGCAAGCTGTCGTGCCCCCTTCTTTTAAGTCTTGTTTTACAAAAGTTGCAAAGCATAAGGTGCCAATTTATTTAAAAATGCGCTGGAATATTCGCATAAAAAGCTCTTTTCACTGGCAAAGTGGCCATTCCCAGAAATTACAATTAATACATGTGTTTATTCCTACCATTGACTCACTGGACACAATTCGCTGTTCAAAAAAGCTTCATGATGCTCGACTTGGGCGATTGTCAATCGCTTGGTCGGGTCGCTCTGCAACATGCCTTCGAGCAGCTCCATGGCGCTCTCGTCCATCAATTTACTCATGTGCCACGCCTGTAACACCTCCCGCACGCCGACTTTCCGTAGCGCGCGGTACGCCACGTCCTCTTCTGCCGCCAGCTGGATGAGCGGTGAGCCAGTCACGAGGATGAATAGAATGATACCCAGTGACCACACGTCGGCGGCTTTGGGATCGTAAATGGTCGTCATTGCCACGACTTCCGGTGCCATATAATACGCCTTCCCCACCCGTCCAATACACACGTCGTCGAGTTTGGTCGACAGTCCAAAGTCGCCAATTTTGCACACACCGTGATGCAGCAACACGTTCTCGAGACTTAAATCCCGATGGGCAATGCCGTGGCGATGCAAAAACGCCACGCCCGTGGCAATTTGCTGGACGACGGCCAGGGCGTTGGCACACACGAGGCGTCGCTTCTCTTTCCGCGTCACGACCGAGTACAAGTCGCCGTCCACGCAGTGTTCGAGCACAAAGTACAGGATTTGATCTTCGATAAAGTCGTCGAGGTATTGTACAATGTGTGGGTGGGACGCCGCCTGGCTGCGCTGAAACGTAGCAAACGCCCGTTCTTGACGGGGGTCATCGGGCGATTGTTGGTCCGGCGTGCGACCGTCCAACAAGTTGATGGCGTGCACGAGCGCGACACTTTTCAAGACGACACGACGCGAGTCGTGGGCCTCGTCCGTGCAGAGATAAATGCCTCCGTACGTCGTCTCGGCCAGTTGGTGCACCATGTCGTAGCGGTTGTGAAGGAGCATCTTTTTGGGGAGGTCGTTGGGCTTTTTGCAACCCTTGCTTGAGCACTGAAGGCCAAGTCACAGAGTGAAAAAACCAAACCCAAGACCCTTGTCCAGTCGTCGCTCGTCGCCTAAATCGACAATAGCAAGCTGGCGCGGCTCCAGACATCCCACTCAAGCCGCAAATTGAGGTAGACTTTCCATTCTCCACGTGTGCGACATGGAGAGTGGCGAGCTTTCCACTACAATTCAAAGACACGGATCCAAAGCATCCCACGAGATGATCAAAGGCAGTCACTGGATCCTACATCTTTTCTCTCTTTATGAATTTCAATGCTTCGGTCAAGCAAGTACCGATAACGGCACGATGGGCCAAGATCTTTCGATGGGGCTTAGTGCCCTTTCTACCGTGGCTAAGCCATTGCAATAGGCACTAGCAAGCTTACTTCGAGGGCGTTTGCTCGCGCAATGCAGAGAGCGCTTGAAAGGCCCGCGCGGGTTCGTCGAAGGCGTGCAAATGCCCGTTTCGTCGCATTGCCTTGGCGACGCGCACCCTTTCTTGTTCTGATTTTTCTCACTTGCCTGCATCTAATCAAGCATGGGACTACTGCCCCTTCTTTTTAGCGCGGCCGCATCTTAAAGAAAGCATGGGACGGCTAGTAAAATTGGGTCCATGAGATGATCCGTCAGGGAGCCGGTCCCGAAACTTCAACACGTGGTGAGCTCGCCACCATATGGACGTGGAGGTGAGAGGCGCACTGGCATCAGATGTATCTGGAGGATCTGGATTCGACCCACTGAGAGCGAAGCAAGATGCAGCGCTTGAAATAGTCAGGCGACGTGGGGATTGCCAGAGGGCCAACCTTACACGGTACAAAGTATGGAGTTGTAGCCAATCAAAAGGCGCAGATGGGTTTCTTAGGTTTGGTTGACGTTTGACCTGACAGGACAAGAGGTTGAGTATGTAGTATTCATGATGCGAAAAAGTAGTAGTGGCTCTGGGAGTTGGATAGACCTTGATCTGCAACTTGTATTAGTTACAAGGATAGAACGAAGGTTATGGACCTGACCGCACACTTTTTTGGGCGAGTAGCAACAGCAGCCCCATAGCAGTGAGTGAGTCGATCTTTGAGAAGGCTCCAATTGGCATGTATATGATGTCCATGATGTTGCAATTGGAGCGACAGAGATTAGCTCTGGCCGTCGCTATTGGTGCAATACTCGGTATTCCTTATCGGAAGTGGAAAAAAAAGGATATTTTTACGCATGACATTCATTAAGCAACACAGAGCGTCTTAGGAGAATGATAGTAGACATGTCTGTTCCGACCCACAATCTTTTGACTCGCTCAAAGCTTTCGGTGTCATGATTAGATGGTGTCATGATTAGATGGTGTCATGATTAGATGGTTCGAGACGAAGGGCTCGCCCTTAAGATGTGTCACATATCACAAATAAAAAATATTTTGGGTTCGTAAGCATCCTCCAATAAATAAAAAGTTATTTCCCTGACAATAATGAATTTGGCTCAAGGCGGCGTTTAGTAAACCCACCTCTGGTTTCATGTTCTTTCAGTGGCAGCAGAGCTTCCTACTTGGCGGAAGTATATTGGCTGCAAAAAAGCACAGCCGGAAACCGAAAAGCGTAGTCATCATGCATCCTTTTCGAGCCGTTGGAATATTAGCAAAATCTCTAGCATTTGTGATGGGCATTTTAGTAGTCACCCCCGCTTCTTAAAATAGAGACGGTCCCTTTTAAGATCTGGCTCACAATCTTACATTCCATCTATTAAAATTGCTCGCAAAAAATTAAAAAGCGTTGTTGTCAAACGCAAATTTTCAAAGCACACTTTACTTTTACAACAGATTAATCGATCAAAAACTATCCTTGACACCGACTTCAGTCTCGATGTTTCTTTTGCCAGGACATGATTGAAAAGTTGGGGCTTTTCGGCACGGTGACTTTCTTCCCACCCAGTCGATTTTCAATCACCTCCGTCTTGCGCTTCGTCATCGCGTTCTCACGTATCAAATGCATGCTCGACGCCTCTACATCCTCTTCCGTTGCTTCCACCATCTCTGCTTTTTGTTGTATCGTAGCCAACATGGTGTCAGCCAAGTCGGCCAACGACTCACCATTGTGCAACCTCTGAGCTTGCATCAGTGAAGTGATGGAACCCACGTACGCCTTCCTTGTCCTTGCGTTTCGAGTCGCTGATGGCGGCAAAATAGGTTTTGATCTCATACTTTGAGCTGAGTAGACGGGTCGAGACCGTTGATTTGCGATCCGAGTCGTCTCTTTTTCATCTGATTCTGTCCTTTTCGGTTTATTTAGGACCATGGCGGACTCAGGACGAGAAATCCGATTACTTTCAGGGCATCTTTTCGTGCCCTGACGTGAGGACGCCAACGAGCGTGAAAGTTCTGGATTTTTACACTCCTTCGTTTGCCATGCTTGAGCCTGTTGCAACGAGGGTGACGTCTTGACTAACATCGCCGCTGCAGCGATTCCAGTATTCGAGGGCTTTGTTAGAGCACTAGGATCATCCGGTTTAGATTCTTCCGGATTCAACGCTTGTGTCGAGTTAGGCCGATTAAAATACGCGGATTGTGTAGCAAAATGTGTTCGCACATCCCTTTTGGATTTGTCGATTAAAGTATACAGATTTTGTGACTGAGTATAGCCGTTTTCAGTCGTAATATCACGGTTGACGTCCTTTTTGGCAGCACACGAGGACACACTATTCGAGAACAGTCGTGCTTGAGATTGAAACACTTGCACCTGTTCTTGTTGATTCGAGACTCGACGCTCAGCTCCTTGTTGTTTTGGGATACGAGGTTTACTTTGGATTCGGATCCGTTGCCGATTTGCCCCTAATTTAACAACACCCTTTGCTTTCCGCTCGTCTTGCACTTCCTTATCAAGGCGTTTACTTTCGTGCGCCTTAGAGATTCTGATCGTTGCAAAATGAGGGGACGTCGAAGTCGAAAGCGCGCGATTTTTGTCGAATACTGTATGCAAATCGCAATCCGTGCCAGTCTCTACAAATCCAGTAGCAGCGTTCGATTGCAACTTGCTGTGATAATCCACTTCATTGACAATCAACGCCCGCAAATCCATTCTCGTTAGATTTTTTAAATCAAATGAAAAATCTGCGCGCATGCATGGCAATGGGTCTTCGCCGCTCCGATGGCGATGTTTTTGCTCCATCTCTTGCATGTACGGATGCTCCAGTGCTTCTTGCGCCGAGATTCGCTTCATTGGATCAAATTCCAACATGCGGTCGAGCAAATCTACCGCTGCATCCGGTGCTGTCGGAAACAGTGTGCGAAACGAAATCTTGGATTTTTTACCAATCGACTTTAAAAAACATTGCGCTTGCGAGCTCTGAAGTCGCACGATCGCGTCGGGGGATGGCGTTCCAAGAATATTAAAGATTAGCGTCAATTGATGAAGAAAGTTCTTGCCAGGAAACAAAGCTTTTCGTCCAAGGATTTCTGCAAATATACACCCGACAGACCACATATCGACGCTTTGATCGTATAATCCATCAGGTTGCAACATCAATTCAGGTGCTCGATACCATCGCGTGACCACGTGTTCGGTCATTGGCGGTCGGTTCGCACCTTTCGATTGGAAACTCGCGGCAGGAGCCGAGCGAGGACGTTCCAAAGATGTCTCGGATTTTCCACACCGACGTGGGATTTTACGTGCTAGGCCAAAATCTGCGATTTTGAGCTTACAGCTTTTGCTCAATAGGAGATTGCCAGGCTTCAAGTCACGATGCAACACGCCATTGTCATGCAGATACTTGACGCCCCGTAAGAGTTGGTGTAAGAAATATTTCACATGAGCACTCGAAAGTGGTTGCGAGCTTTGGATCACGCGATGCATGTCAGTATCCATGAGATCCATGACAATATACAGCGCATCGTCTTTGAAATTCGCGGCAAGATTGTGAATGGAGATAACCTACAAAACGCCAAAACAGCTGAGGCTTTCCTACGGATATTGACATTTTTCTTCCTGCGTGTTACACATTCGTACATTGGGATGTTTGCCAAGATGTTGCAATAACAATACTTCCCGCAGGGTATGTTTTGCATCGGCCGTCCGCCTCGCCATTGGGGTCACCTTTTTAATGGCAACACACTGCCCTGTTTCACAATCTTTTGCCGCACTAGAAAATCCACCAGCGATTAAAAACAAGGAGTCGTGCGTATGACCAGGTACTTGACGTACCAGACAATACCATATGAGCCTTTGCCAAGTGCATTAAGGAATTGATAGCGTGAACTCACTTTAAAGACGCTACCGTAAACCTTAAATTCAGTGGTAAAGCCACTCGATGGACTACTTGCCGAGCTAAGCGTACTCCCCGAAGACGAAAACTGTACCATGGTGAGATTTCAACGTCGACGCAGTCGGGAAGGACGGATGGAAATAGACTTCCCGTTATCCATGCTATTGATAACCTTTGGTTGCTTAGGTTATATCTACTACAGAGAAATTTTGGGTCCTGAACTTATAAGTAACATTTGACCTATTCAGTAGCACTAAATTTGCAGCTTATCTTTATAAATCGGGTGTTTTAAGGGACAATCCACGTCATGTTGAAGACAAAAGGCTATGAATTACGATCGCTACACTAGCAAATCTCACGTCCTACCCCAACCCTTAGAGCAATCCTAGCGGGCCTAATCCTACTCGCTGAAGCTTTGCTAAGGTTGATCAAGTTAACTGTAACATTGTGTCAATGAAACAAACGAGCAGAGAAAAACGCCTCAGAACTCGATAAGTTTCTTCTGCACCATTTCTCTGTACTTGTACCTTGTTCCAGAGTCAATGTCTCACTTTAGAAATGGCGCCTGCAGGTCAAGTTTTAGCAATACTGGCTCGCCATTATAACTCAAAATGCAATTTTGCTTCGCTTGTACCATCAGCAGGAAAAGAATGGTCACGATACCGGCCGTAATAGGCACCGTAGTGTTTTGATCAACAAACGAGCGTAAGAGTTGCGCCTCGGATAACTTGGAATTTGCTTTCGAATCAGCCTATGATCAAAGAGAAAGATTAGCTGAAGGGACGTCAGACTCGTAGCTACTGAAAGCAACGTATGTCTGCATCGAAATTGTTTACTGAAAAAAATGCGTCCTAAAAGTCTATCTTTCGCATCAATGTCATTGCTCCGGGAATGGTCCACTCTGCTTTGTACGCACAGCTTATCAATGTACGCACAGCTTATCAATGACTTTCATGAACCCGTCAAGATTTGGGATGTACTACAGACGTAAATGCAGAGTGCAGTCACCACCACATGTTGTGCAACCCATGGATGTCAATCGGCTTTGTTGCGAGAGTCATGCAGGAAAGGGAGATGTGGAATGCTATTCAAAGAAGAAGAGCGCGATCAGAAACGGGGATTCTAATTCTTCGATAGGATGGTTCCCTTATTGTACTGTAGGAGGCTTCATCTTCACTGTTAACAATTCTAGTCCTGTACAGCAAACTACCCGCACCACACAGTAAGTCAAATCATAACTATTTCCTCGTATATTACGTATTACCGTAGATCAGACAATGAAAGCAATCGTGAGACTGGATGTTGTCTTGATAGCACATCTGCCAAATAAATTAAAGTTCTGATGAGTGGTTGTGAAACAACAAGAGTAAAGGGTTGTCAGGATCACGAGAGGACGGGAAAAGAGCGCCGAATGCCTCGACTAACAAACATTTTCATGCTGCAGAGTGCATAAAGTGCTCAGCACAGTTCTATACCTTGCTGCATAAGCTTATGTTGTGTTTGAGATTTCCATTGCCATCAGGTATCCACATCATGTCCTCCAATTTTGCAAAAATTGTCATTATCATCAACTGTTCCTAGATTGTATTTCTTGCTTTTCTTACAAATAAGAATTAATGTGAATAACTAGATGAATATATTATAATATGTTTAATGGATTTGAACTCATCTTTAATGCCTACTAATCGGTTTCAATTTGACGACTTTCGTGTTAAGTACACGAATATTCTCCTTAGGAGGGTACGTGTGGTGTAACAGACTATTGTGATCGACCACATCAATTTGCCAATAACTCAGTCATGTACGCTGGTGGCGGAGCAAACGAAGGCGATCACCACGGCGGCAGCAACACACCATTTTCCAGCGCTGCAGCAGAGGCCAATGATCTGAATGCGCTGGTCTTTGAATTTGGCACGTCAAAGTGCAAATTTGGCTACGCCGGCGAGGACTATCCACGCGTTTACGAACGTCCTGTACCCCACGACGAAGCAGCGCAGGACTCAGTGGAGTGCAGACGGCGCTCAAACCGCAGGGCAGCGCAGGTTGAGAGTGAACCTAATAAATTGGCGCAATGGCTGTTTGACACTAGCGGCTCCAGACTGCAGACCAAACTGAGTGAACACCCCTTATTATTGGTGGAGCGACCTTTCACGCTGCCTGAAGAAGCAACGGGGGATGCAGAGCCGACGCAGGATAGGCAGGACGATGTAGGATCAATGCCTCATGAATCGAAATTAGCACAAATTAGCAGTGCGAGCAAGAAGAGGGACCTAAAAGCCAGAGAGCAGATGGTCGAGGTCGTGATGGAGGAGCTTGGCGTGCCTGCTCTCTTTTGCGCCAAGAGCGCCGTTCTCGCCTGTTATGCCAATGCTAGGACGAGTGGCCTAGTCATAGAGATGGGCGCGACCTACACTAGTGTCACCTCGGTACATGAGGGTTACGCTTTTGCGTACCCCAAAAGTCAGGTCACGGTATTTGGTGGCCATGATTTAGACGCTTTTTTAGGGTCCAAATTAGCGCCACAGATCGCTAAGAGTCACGAGTCAGCAGTCGCAGCAACGTCGGTGGAGACAGAAATGGCCAAGAAAAAGAGACAAAGGTGGTCTTATGTGGTAGAAGCCAAGGAGAGTGGACTGTGTCGTGTGGCCGACGGACCATTCAATGAAGTGCAGAACGCACAATTGCCGCTCATCAACTACGAATTACCTGACAAGACGATTGTGTCGCTGGGGACTGAGCGATTTAGTGTGGCCGAACATTATTTTAGGTCCCAACCACCGGCGAAGTCGGCGGATAGCATTGATAGCCTGCACCTTGGCCCTGGAATGAGGCTTCCAGAGTTGATTTGCGAAACGGGTGGCTTTACAACCGAAACGGAGTTGCGCAAAGAATTGTTTCAAAACATTGTGCTGACTGGAGGGAGTTCGTGCTTTGAAAACATGCCGACGAGAATCGAACGGGAGGTGGTGACGACGTTAAGCGGCATGCCTCTCTCACTCGTGGGGTCGAGCACCAACGGTCCTGCTGGTAGCTTTGCTAGCAGCTTACGTGTCAAGGTTGTGGCAGCCCACGCACAAGAACGTCGTGTAGGCTCTTTTCTTGGCGGCTCAATTTTGGCGTCTTTGGGCTCTTTTCACGAGATGTGGATGTCGAAAGCGGAATACGCTGAGCACGGTGCTCCACTCATTCACAAAAAGTGTCCGTAGAGAGGGCTGCTTGACGACACAATACTTGTATGGTTGCGCATGTTGTGCTTTGTCGTATGCAAATCCAATTATTGTCATCATGTGTGTGAATATTTCATGTCGTGTGTGTTTTGAATATTGGCACAGCTAGTAAACATTTGACTATTCCTATATTTGCAATCCCTACTATTCTATAACCCTTTTCAATATATGAACATGCAATAAATGTCGATCCGTCAGCGAAAATACAACGAGCAGGCGCACAATTTTTACATGGCTGCAACTCAGCAGAGCATCGCAAACACGACCATTTGCTTTCCACACGCTACTGACGAAACCCAGTTTATTTTATAAGGTCGCTTTCTGGTAATTTGACGAAGCAACTAGCACTTACGTGTTGGGGTCAGCAAATTTTACGAGTGGTAGTGGCATCACTAAAAAGTATCTAGACATTGACTCAAAGCAATGTCCAGGCCATGTACAAGGTGATTTGTGCTTATGCTCGAATTGCTCGTGTCTACTCATTGTGTCGGTGGTCTGGCCTTAGAACGCTGTGCGTCGATTATTTTGCGTAAAAGTAACGATGTTCCGTGCGTGGTTCCGGTCAAAGTAGCTTGTCAGTCATGAAGACGATGGAAAATGGTCAACGTTTTCGTGTTATCAAAGTCTTTAGTGTTAAGATGTAGATGTCTTGCTGATGGAATAGAGTAACCGATTTGGTCGATGTTGCGAGGCGCTCTTCTAGATTGAAGGGTTGATTTTCAATTGTATCGAACGATGAGGTGCATCACTATATAAGACTGTATCGAAGCGAAGACTTGAAACCATATACAAATCGTATAAGTGGTCTAAAGCGGGTCTCACTAAACTTTCGCCCACTTTTAAAACTCACAGCATTTGAGCGAACTTGCAAAGGCGATTCGATGCTTTGCAGCAGTCAAGGCGTCCGGTCAAGGAAAGCACGAGCGTCATAAAAATTGATAGTCTTCAGTACTGGGTCAAACAAGTCCAGGTGACTTTATTCTTTGATATTGTAAGGGTAGGCCGCGTTGCACGTAGTCTGTTTGAGTGCGCACGATGACGATGAAAGAGGCGAGTGAAAGCGCTGTATAGGAGGTGGACAGCCACGATAAGACTCGCTTTCCTGGAATGCTGTGACTCATCCCAAAGGCTGGTGCTCTGAGCCTACCTAGTCCCTACGATTATAGCTGTTGCCGATCATAGCAGAGCTCGCTCTTTATGGAATTGCTTGAGCCCAGATAGGTGTTTAGCATTGATAAGAAGTAGAAATACATTTACGTCAGGGTCAAGGTATGATCATCAATCGCTACGCCAAGCATGATGAAATGAAGATTCGAGGGGATAAAGTCTGTTGCGGAATTAGACGCTGACGATCGATGCCTATGGGCATTCCATGATATGATGCGAGTCGGTCCATTTAATACGATCAGGACCTACGACGGCATTAATGAAGATATTGCTTTTGAAAGAAGGACTAGATTTCTTGAATGGGATATCCTAAAGACCGATATTAGATAATACACTTATCAATTTTATTAGGGAGCGCCTATACGTACACCCCCCCCCTACACCCCCCTCTTTATGCTGACCAATCAAAGTATAGCTTCATATCTTCAGCCGGCAGAAATACCAAGATTAGTGCGTACAGTTGGTGACCATGAAGACCAAAGTATTATACGACGGGTACGGGAGATGGTAGACCGATATATAAGACAGGAGCGGACGGTCATTATCGCCGTGGTGCCAGCCAATGTGGATATGCACAATACAGAAAGTTTACAGGCAGCTCAAGAAGCTGATTCGAACGGCACACGCACGATTGCAGTCGGGACGAAGATAGATTTAGTGGATGCTGGTGCAGAGATGGCTGTACACGAGTTGTTGCTGAACAAGAAAAAGAAGACGCATCTCGGCTATCATGCAATCAAGTGCCGTAATCAACGAATTTTGACCCGACGAATGACCATCGAAAAAGGGCGGACAAACGAAACTGCTTTTTTTTAGTCAGCACGAGTACTGGCGTCGGTTGCCTTCCCGTTTATGCGGCATTCCGAATTTAACGGAGCAATTGGTGTCAATCTTGCAGGACAATATCCGACGCTCATTGCCAAAAGTTATCGAAGAAAGTATTCTCGTATGGTGGAGATGCAGAGATCGTTGTCAAGTTTAGAAACAGCATTGGAGACGCCTGGTCCTCAGCGACAGCAACTTGGCAAGTTGGTCGACCAATATTTTCGCTTGGTAGTAGCAGCGATGGATGGACGATATTTGTTCCTACGATGACTGACGAGCTTAACGGTTTAACAGATGCGAAGCTAGCGAGTTTGATGCAAGATTCTGAGCGAAACTTAGCAGAGCGTCAACAGTACAAGAAGGAATGTGCTTGCCTTGCTAGCGCAAAGAGAGAAATCGAGCCAGTCTGCTAGGAAGTTAGGTTCCGGAAAACGCTCAAGATTAAGAGCGTTAACATTTGAGTACAGCGTTAAGTATCAAAAAAAGTGACACGAATACAAAGTTTTAAGTTCAGGAATTAGAGATTCTACGTATATATTTAACAGAGCTTTCCGCCTCTTCAAAAGTAAGAAAAGCGGGTTCGACATGGTGGTTACGTGGTAAAGCAATGACAAATAATCTGAGGAATTAGTTTGGCAGGAATATCTGACGGCGCTTATAAATTTGTGAAAAAGCGGTGGCTAAAGATATGAAGCTGTACTTTGATTGGTCAGCATAGAGAGTAGGGTGTAGCTCTAGGCAGGGGGGGGTTGTAGCTATAGGCGCTCCCTTTTATTATTGAGTGTTATTGAGTATCACATGTAAAAGTACAACGGGGCATGTAAATAAATTCGAGAAAAGTAGCTCGTGTGCTGGTTTTAAAATCTACGCTTAACGGAATGATAGACGTTATTAGTTCTTAAGAGATTACGAGCAAAAAGCGCTTAAACAAGAACCCGAACCATTCGAAAATTGCTACCTATTAGCTCGCTAAGCTACGCATGCTTCGATTTTACTATCACTGCACTGACTGATATTTTGATCGTTTAGACTTTATACAGCGGAAGACAGATACGAAATGCAGGTGCGAGAATTCCTCAAAGATTGTATCAACTTTAAAAAACTAACAAGGATATCCGACTATCAAAAGGAACGAAATTTATCGTAGCTTGAAATTTAACATGGAGCAAGCTTATATGTGTCTGCAATAATCAAAAAAATGGTTAAATACATTGCCGTTTCTAATTGAAGTTTGACTGTGATACTTATGTTCAATTAAGACTTAAAGGGGTGAATTTACAAGATTGTCGATCATCAATGCAATCTCTTTTATATTGGATGTATTGGCATTGATTTGAAAGAGCGACGTCAAACCCTTAGACTAGATTTTAAAAAGGAATCTTTGGTGAAGTCAGTGTGTGTAACACAGTCGCGGAGGAAGCTGATTGAGGTCGGCCGTCGGACGAAGCTGAGGCGCAGGCGAGGCGAGGTTGTAGAAGCGGAGGAGTGCTTGTTGCTTAGAGAAATGGAGAAGTGATATTAGACGAAAAGCTATTACGAGTATTTTTTTGCTACAGCATGACTGGGGGCTCTCAGTCATCTACTGCTACCATCCCAAAAGACATCCTTCTTCTTTATTCCAATTGGTCTTTTACACATCCTAGTTTTTTATGCAATAAGGTCTCTTGGCTCTTCATGATTATGGGACATCTGAACTGGGAAACCCTATAATCGCTTATACCTATGGATAGTACTAATGCGTATGTACTTTTCATTATTTTGCGCAAAAGCCGTTACCAGCAAAACTGCCGGTGACGACGGTTACGTCACATGACCTCCTTCAAAAAGAACCTTTTTTAAAAGATAGGGCCAATCTTTTTGATTCCTGTAGAGGTCGATGAGTCTGGAACTCTGCTTTGGATTTTCCACGCGCTCCCAAGTGGCTTCCTTCTTGGTTTCACCAAGCCACCAAACTTTATACTGTGAGTTTTTCTAGTACTTATGATGTCGAATACAGCCTCAACTAGGAGTTTCTCGAATCCATCGACCCCAACTCATCTTTTGCCGACGCTTGAGGTCCTTACGATACGACTTTAACATTAAAGAGTGAAACACTGGGTGCAGCTTTCATCCTTCACTAATCTTAACGCATAGGAATCTCGCGAAGCTCTATTCACGATCAAGAATGAAGAAATATAACTTGGCGCGTATTTTTTCGATTGAGCAAAGCTCTTATGACGAACATCCAAATACTCTCCGTCCAAAAACAGCTTGAAAGTCTTGGACAGGTCTATTCTTGCCATAATAGTACCTCAAGCGCTCTTGAGCTTCACTCATTCACGTAGTAGAAACCCTTGTGCTAATTATTCCAACTTATAAAAGTATTGGATCTGATGCCACGTCATCCGGCATATAAGGAGCATAACTTAGATCCGCTTCGAACGGTGATTTTCCAATTGTAGAGTATACGCGTCGGTTATAGGCTATCTCAGCCAAATGCAAAAAGTCGTGCCAATTATTCTGTGCTGGGTTGACGACACCTCGGAGAAAATCTCCAATAGAACTGTTTATTCTTTCCGTTCGTCCATCCGTTTGCGGCCTAAAAGTCAAAGCCAAAGTGTGTTGCGTTCACACAGCAGACACAATTGCTTGCCATGACTTGGATGTGAACTTGGTGTCTCTATCGGACACAATGGTCGTTAATGTGCAATGGTCCTTCATACATTTTTCATGAAGACTTTTGCACTTTCTGCAGTATCGTCCGTTGCTTTCGTAGCAATGAACATAGCTCTTTTTGTCAAAGGATCAGCAATCACCATGAAGGCATTAAAACCACTTTCGGTTTCCGGTAAAGACTCTGGCGCTATTGTTTGACGGATATCGGTTTGTGTACCAGGCTTGAGCAAAATTTCTTGCTTAATTTCTTCCTGTACTAGAGGTGTCTTGCTTTGAAGCTCCGTACAAAAGATTGTGTTTGCATACTTGCGTAGCGCTTCATAAGTCGGATTCGCCTTAAGCAATTCCGATCTTTAACTCATGAAGCGCTCAGCTTTTTCAGAAAAGAGCTTCAATGTCTTTGCCATGACACAGCATTCTCTAGAATTTGGTAAAAGAAATCAGCTGCGTCATTCCTTGACAGCCATGGTGGCCTTGTCGCCGATAGTAATCGAATTCTCGCGGCTTCGATTGATTCGATCCTTTCGTTGTTCAGCAGTTCATCTGGATGGACGTCAATTATGCGGTTCTGTCGAATTGTCGCTTGGTGCTTTGTATTGATGCGAAAAGACATGCTCTCTGTAGTCCAGTTGGCATCTGGATTTTGCTTTCGAAGCTACATCATGCCAAGGATAACATCCTTATTTCAGGACTTGGAACGTTTCTGATGTAATGGGAAAACGGGTATGCGCAAGCTCATGTGCACTGTTCGTTGAGGGCGGTGAACAACCTAAGGTCGACTTGCATTTTCTCTTCGAGCTTCAGTCGCTTCACCATGTCTTTGGATACGCCGTAGGGACTACATCCAATGTCGATAAGGAAAAAACAGTGACGGGTCTTTCTTGACCAATGCCTTTAGAAGCTTGAGCTTCAGCTTCGAGAATAGCATCTAATACGACGATTCGAACCCTTACGTTTAGGAGCGGTACGTTGCGGCGATATGTGGCCGAAAACGCCACAATTGTCACACGTCGCTGATTAAGTCCAGTTGTCGTTCATGTCCTTCCTCTTCACGAAACGCTTTTTTTCTAGGGTCCGGCCTTGTTCGCACGATGACATCAAGTCTTGAATATAGAGACATATTCATGGATAGTTTCCCTTTGTTTTAAGTGGAACAGCCGCTCTCTTAGATCAAAGTCGAGATTCTTGGATCTGAAGCGTGTGTGCAATTAATTATTAAACAGTGCTCATGTTTTGTGCACGTGCATGCGCTCGCAGTGGGCGATATAGGTACGGTACCAATTTAGTACAATTCTGCCTACATTACTTGGGATTAGCGTCACAAAGTCGGACGACTCTGTTGTCATCGAGTGGCGCTTGTTGGCGTAGTCCTATTTCGTTGCGAAGATCCACAATCAAAGATGAGGATCTTTTCTGTTCTGCTCGCATCTTTATGCAACGAGAAACTCGAAGCGCTCATAAGCCTGTTGGATTTGGGCTTGATGATGCTGTTGCTGCTGAGTGATATACAACAGTAGTTGCTGCATGGATAGTGAGTCGGCGCTTGCAATCTTGAGCGCGTCGTTGGCCGTAAAGTTTCGTTATCGTCAGGAGCACTTATTCGGCTCTGTTGACGAGGTCTTGGGTTCGAAGAGGGGCTACGGCCTCCATACTTGCTGGAGTTCTCAGCGCTCTTTGTTCAGACCCTGATAATACCTCAAGAAATCGAAATTGATCAAATTTTGTTTTTCAGTCTTCGCTTTTTGTACAAATAGATAGAGTGGTCTAATGAACCTTTCAAAAACTCTTGGTTTGCTGAATACGGCGCTTTAGGTTTCAGCGTTGCCGTGCACTAAATTTCTGGCAACTGAGTCATTACAATCCGGAATTTTGTTTCGAATAAGCTGAAAAAGCTTCAGCTGCTTTATTGCTGACAGTCACAGGTCTTTTCGCAGCTTGTCAGGCTCCTTGTTACGGCTTTTAGGAGCTCAGCGGGACTGATGAACGGGTTTGTGGGTTGAAGAGTCTTTCGTTTTCCCATACAATGAAGCCAAACGAAACAACTCAGTAGTATTAAATGTGGATCAAGCAAAGCCAAGTGGGTAACCTATCTATTAACTATGAGTCAAATAGAATCCATCGTTAGTACTACTTACACGTCGTTAAAAGAGTCTCGCTAGGCAGTAACCCCTAATTGCAAGATAAGGGCTTCATATTTACGTGCAAAAGTACAAGGAGAGTTGGACACCGATCAGAGAGTGAGATCAAAGCTATATGTTTTAAATGCTCAGCTTCTAAAGACGGTGCAATAAGCCTGTTGAGATCAAAATTAATGCCGATGTGGCTCGCACAGCCAATGCAGAGATCAACCTTGATGCTCTGGGTACTGTCGATGATTTAGAACACTCTGCTTGTTCTCCTAGTACTTAGTTTAAATGCTCGTACATTACAATCTCAATATTGGAAACCTGCTTTTTAAAAAACAATCTTTTGTCGCGATCTTATTTAAATTTTTAGCTTCCATACGTGCAAATTTGTAAGGGTTTTGTGCAATGCGAATGTTCTATTTCCTATAGAACACTTTTATTTAAAGATGTTCGCTCCAGCCAATTACAGAGTATTGTTATAACTTAGAGGTACTGCATTTAGAAGGAAGGGGGCTGGTCAACGAAAGTGGGGGGGGGCTTCCCACACTGCCCCGTTAAGTACCAAAAGCTCGAATACAAGAAGTAATGACACATTCTGATCTAGAGCATCAATCTTTCAAATTTGATCACATGCAACTTCTGAGGTACTCCAAAACACATGCTAACAATCAAGCAGTTTTTGGGATACTTATTAGCGAGTGTGTGTTGTGTATGGAGCTCGCTACAATTCTATGCTGGTTTTCGAAGCAAGAAGGGCATTTCTTTTGATGGAGATGGGTGCGCAGTAAACGAAAATAGGGTCGTACTGGTATGCGCCATAATTAGTGTCATCATCCGTCTGTCCAAGATGTATACAGCGGTGTAATACCAACACTCCCATTTTAAACTGCAATTAATCCTCAGGACTTAGCACATATTTGTACCATTACAAACGACCATTTTTTATTGGTTTCATCATGTCTATGCGTACAATCTTCACACGTCGTGTTTTGTAAGCAACCGAGGCAAAAATGTACCAGGTATTTGCTTACCCATCGGGCATCCTCCGCACACCTATTTGGTGCCCTCCTTCACCACCGGCACTCAACGCGATCTCAATCATGCTGCGTTTTCGAGTTGTCCCAACCAAGCGTACCAAGGCTTTTTCTCACTATCAAACTCGACGAACTCTTATAGCTGAGCCTTCTCTTTGCATGGTTTGCCGACATTTTTCTCCTTGGCAAATGGTCACTCCATATGCACGTAGAGCAACTTTCACGCCACTTCTACTAGTTTGTCAGCTGACAATTGCCGACCATCAACAATCTTGGCGAGCAAAACGCCTTATCACGTGATCGGACCCGTACTAGTCACCCGCATTTCGCAATGGTGTCTTCTGGGCCAGAGTCCAATGCATCGTAATAAGATTAATTTGATGAGGTGTAATGTCTGATTAAGCCGCTGTCGATAAGTTTATCGTCACACTACTGTTTACCAGCAGTAAAGTCAGCAGGTTTGGCCTGAATTAAAGTACTGGCCTTATACCTGATGCCGTTCCACTTTGGACCGCTCCCGTTGCGGCAATTTCCTCGACCTCATATAAACGTTCTGCAGAAAACTTGACGCGCGCTTAATCGCTCTGAGTCGCTTGTACTCGTGCAGCTTTTACCGCAATTAGTATGACGTCTTTGGAATAATCCACAACTGACGTGCTGATTTCTATTCTACTGGGAGACTGCTCGGGAAGATTGCATGTCAGCTAACTTTGTCAAGCTACTCGTTTGGAGTCCGCAGCCCCACAATTAGCTCCTTGGAAGTGTCCACGCTCTTCGTCGTTTTCAAGCCAACATCCATTTTAGGCTCATAGTGGTGGCGAGTCATCGACACCCGATTGTGCATCGTTAGGTAGCTGTTAAAATTGCTCAGCGTATTTCATGGCATTGGTGCCAGTGTGTCCGACCGAGGTTCGGCAAGGTACTCCATCAACACTTCTTGGGCAATAATCGCTAGAGTTTATATGTCGTTCATCACCCAAGCTTTCGCCTCGGACTACAAAGACTGTGCATGCACTGGCATAATCTTTTTTGGCAGCGTCATTTGCACGGCAAACTTCCGATAGAAATTGTTAGTACCCAGGAGAACTCTAACATATATGCTCGACACAATGGGACTTCCAGAAATGTTGACTATAACTTAAGACAGAATGAAACTTTGATTTTACTGGGTTCTCAGCTTTACTTCAAGCCTGTACTCCTAGATCCTTCCAAAAGGGTCTCAAAGACTTCATCTTGTAAAATCGTTCCAGTGGCGTCAGTTGGCGAGGTCAAGGCCTTGCTGGTAGCGCTCTAATCATTTTTTAATCGTTTTTTAACACCCGCCTGCTTAATGCGAGGTCACCCTCCTCATTCAGCAGTGGAATACCAAACGATTCTATCAATAGGTTGGTGTGCATTCTCCTGATAAAAAAAAGCCTGATGAATTGCACTTTTGTAAGAGGGCATTCACAAAATCATTGTGCTAAGGCTGTGGGCTTCTTCGTTGAAGATTTTTACTTTGTTATATGAACGCTCCCGTGCCTCGAGCCAGGCCATATATTTTTAAGACTGTCTCGATTGCTAAGAAAACATCGCAACATTTTGGAGATTTGACAATGCAGCAATTATTATTCGACGATACAGTAGACTTGAACAGGTTATGAGATTGGCGCTTTTTCAACTGAGCCTTACATGCACAACGATAAGGCTGTCTATCCCTTCCGTGGGGCTTGAATCCACGACCACTGGTTAATAGGCCAGCGCTTCATCAGCTAGGGTAGATGTGGTGGACCGTGGGGGGCGTGCGAGGGCCGGGCCCGCTTCGTCGTTGACACACAAGCCAGATTCTTGAGCTGGTGGCCTGACTAAACAGAAAGGAAATCGAATTCCACATTGGCCTGGATGTGGGTTTACTTAATCTAGCACAATTCTAATAGCGCTATAGTCCATGATTTGAGTCCCTGTATGGCCGCGCGTTTTCTAAAGCTTTTTGGTCTTGAAAGATCCCTCCTGTTGTACCTTGGTCTTGTAATGATCCCAAAGTCGATGTTCTATTCTATAAAATCCCGTCAGAACTTAACGAAGTTTTATGTCATTTTGAGTTCATTTAATCGCCTGTACAAAATCATCTCCGCTCATCACTGCGACTAATGCAGTTAAGTCCATGGGGGGAATGCATTGTGAATTGATTTTTTTTGCAATCGTCTCACATTTAGTTATCGAAAAATCGTGGACATGGCTGGACAGCGTGGCTGCATATTTGTCGACTTGTCCGACTTGTACGCACTCAATGTCTAAAGCAAAGTATACAAGATATTGCTCACGTTCGAGGGATGTTGTCAAAAATGCAGCGAGGAGGCACAATATTACTGTAAGCTACGTCAGCACTGCATGTAGCTAATTGCTATGACTTCTGATGGCTCGTTTAGCGTGTTAGAAGGCCCATACTGAAGTATTTATTTATATTTGCCAATTAGATTACGGCAAATTCTCATGAACCTTCTACGATCATCTGGAATCCTCGAGTAGTTAAAAAAAAGAGCTGTATTAAACAATATGCACATTATGCAAATTGAACCACAAGTGTGGTGCGAATGAACACTATTATAATTATTAATCGAAGTGGTCTAGTGCTCATACAATATACGATAAACTTCAGTAAGTATAGCTGACTCAGGTCTGTAAAGTCGGTCAATTCGATAACATCATGTCGATTGAATCATTATTACTCATGTCAGCCACAGGTTCTTCATAGTAATATTTCTTTGAGTGACTTTGTACTCATGCAGCTTCTACAATTGTATTAGTGCTTAAGCTTCCTGTTCAGAGTAAGATGAAAAGAGTTGCAGTTGATCCGAAAGATCTTTGGCTGGACCAAGTTGATTAAGTGATACGTATTGCAGTGGTTTCTTTATATGCCTATTGGTGTAAATTAGCCATGAAACAGCTGTGAAATTCTAGCGTCTTGTGGTGACGAGGAGTCCAGTGAGTCAAGGCAAATGCGTTCTTATACTCAAATTTTTGCTTTTGGTGTTAATTACATCGTAATGCGTATGCTACTATCGCAAATGAGTAAGCGGAACCCTTGCATTATTATTGTGCTCCGATCCACTCTCTTTAAGCAGTCTAATCAACGATGTGCACAGTGTAATTAAATTGATTAAGCTTTAACTTCGGATTAAAAATCCTGCAGCAAAGAGCGGCAGATTCAAACTTTAACGTTGCTTTATTGATAAATAAAATAATGAAGGCGTTACTAAAAGACCCTCTGCTAAACTCGCTTCCGTATTACTTGCTCAATCGTACATGAGTATAACTTCATCTTCTTCGTATTCGGCGTGTTTAAGCGTTCTTGATTGAAATTAATTTGTATTTTACTCGAGCTGAAGCACATATATATATATATATCGCTTGCGGGCTTGTCTCTCGTAGCTTCGAAAGTCTAGGGCAGTCTTTTCAGGCGGTGCCTTTGACTGCTTGAGCTCCTGGAAAAGAAGCACTTGTTGTCTACATTCTTAAACTCAGCATTGATTGCATTGGCTGTGTGATTTGATCTCGACGGTCGCTTGAAATTTGTGAAGCTAAATAATGTAGGAGCACCATTTGATGATTGGTGCTATCTGTTTTTTTGGTGCCCGTGCTCTTTGTTGATAGTCAGTAGTAGCACGGTCCATTACTTAATGGCTATGAAAATTATCGCAAGTGTCTGTTGGCTTTTTGTTCCTTATACCAGCATTGGTGACTTGTAGATAGCAAATTACAGATTACCTCTTAGCCAAGTGATCACTGCCCTACAATCTAGCATGGCTGATATTGATAATAAGGGTGTTGAGGTAGCGAGTCGATAGTCGGTTTCGTAGATGGGACGAATATCAGAGATCAATATTGACAAGATCGAAAGCCTAAAAGTGGAAATGAATGAAAACAGATCGATCAGCTATATATTTGGTTAAATACTACACTTTCTTGATAGCAGCCTGATGTTATACGCTCAAATTCAGTGGTATATTTATCTTTTCCGATTGGCTACGCAGATATGCTTTATGCATTCGATCAACCATAACTCACTGATTGCGGGTCGAACGATTGTGTGTTATGTCGGATCTTTAGGTATAAGTGATGAATTAGCTGAATGGGTGGTAGAAAAAAGATTGGGCGCTAAGAATTCGAGTTTTACCTTAATGAGGAGAGCGCCAATCGTTCCTTCACTATTATAAGTCATTATTGATTGGATATTTGCTGAAAGTACACCGCTGAATGCATGGTTGAACAGGCGGGTGACGTCACAGTATTTATGAGTACGTCACAGAATGGTAGCCGTTCATTGGTCTAGATAAATGTGTCCACTTCGGTTTTCACTTTCTACTCAACAGGTTAACAGCCGCATTAAGCTTTCTTTCTCGAGCAACGTCCTCGCCCACTATGAACAAGCGCACCGAAGTCCTCCTAGGAGGTGGTGAATATTACCATGGGAGTTCAACATGAGGATGAATCTGATGCGGAAGGGTCTCTTGCGGCACATCATGTCCGTCAAGCAAGAGAGTGACATCACGGAGGGTGGCTTATAAAGGATGCCAAAGCGCTAGGCATCATCGCTCAAGGCGTAGGAATTTAGCATTAGACCAAGATTCGGTTGGCTACTTGCGCCACGGAGGCGTGGGGAACCCTCCGCGATTTCTATAATCGCTAAAGCTTCACAATCGTGTGTGATGACTCGTCGACTACACGAGTTCAAAATGGAAAGTGGGACGAGCATGGCAGAGCATCTGGGCTCTTTTGACGAGGTGGTAGTGGGGCTTTAAATTACGGGAGAGCCAATTGAGGAGTCACGTCAGCTGGTGGTACTTGTCAGCAGTCTGCCTTCGGAGTATGACTGATTTCGTCGATTGTGGTAAATGCAAGGGACATTACGCTGATCGAAGCCAAGGAAAAGCTGCTCAAAGAATCAGAGAAGCTGCAGAGGAAAGAAGCTACGGAGAAAGCGTTTCGCGTAAATAAAAATGCTAGAAGATTCAAAGGTGGACGGGACAATGGACGAAAGAGTGGTCCTCCACGCAATAACGGCAAATTCAAGGGCAAGTGCTTCAATTTTGACCAGTTTGGACACATGAAGCGGAGTTACCCGGCCGGTAAAAATACAGCAGCGACGACACGGTGTTTGCTGTTGGTGAAGGGAAGTCATCAGGATGGCTGATTGACAGTGGGGCAACTTCTCATATGTCCCCACACAGGAAGGACTTGTTTGACTACAAGGGCCTAAAGCGAGCATCGAAGTCACGATTGCAGACGGGAAGAAGCTGCTCATTTAAGGAACCGGCACGGTGAAACTGACTGGTTTGGACGATATGGGCATTCGCATGATTGAGGTTCTGCACATCCTCGGACTCGACAGAAGGTTGCTGTCAGTTGGCAAGCTGGCAGAGCGTGGTATGAGTGTGGAGGTTTCGTGTTCGTCATGCGTCATCTGGAATAAGAAGCAAGCAATTGCGTCGGGTACAAAAGTTGGAAAGTCGTATTCCCTTGACTGTAACAAGAAGGAGCTTTGGCATGCCCGCATGGGGCACCCCAGCAAGGCGCTGATCAGGACACAGCGATTAACTAATGTATCCCAGTTATCAAGAAAAGTGTAGAAGCATTGTGTGCCGAGTGTTGAAGCGCAAGCAGACGGTCACGGTATTTTCCGTCTCGTTCGATGACAAAGACGACACGTGTGTTCCAGCGAGTTCACACAGATGTCATAAGGCCAATGGGCAGGGTGGTGCCAAGTACGTTCTCACGTTTGTGGATGATTTTTCGAGATATGTTGCGCTATTTCTGATCGAGAGCAAGAGTGAAATGGCTGGCAAATTCAAGGATTCGTTGACATTAACGAAAACCAGAGGGGTGCACGACTAAGGTGTTTGCGATCCGACAACGGAACTGACTTTGTAAAGAAGAAAATGGCTGGAATATGCCAAGAGAACGGCATTGTACACCAGCGCTCCGTTCCATACAGCCCTCAGCAGAATGGAGTGGCGGAGCGTATGAACAGGACTATCATTGAGAAAGCCCGCAGCATGTTACACTACAAGAGCGTTTCGACGGAATGGTGGGCGGAAGCGGTAAATACAGCGGTTCATTTAATCGCTCCAGCAATACGGTTCATCCTGACATCACGCCGTACGAGCTAACTTCTCAAGAATGCTTTCAAGATGAAGGAGCTGGGTAAGGCGGAATTTATTTTGAGCATGTAAACTGATCACGACAGGTCAGCTAGAACATTGATGATGAAACAGACTCGCTCATCGACGACGTGGTCAAACGATTTGGTCAACGAGATGCCAAGAGCGTTGATAATCCATGCGTATCAGGATCGAAGCTGTCGTTAAAGCAGTCACCGACAATGGAAGAGAGCCGGTCGACAATGCGGTCAAAGCTCTATCGCTCTTAGATTGGATGCTTGCTGTACATGACGACATGTACTCGTCCGGATATTGCTTACGTGGTGACACAGCTATCACGTTTTCCGGTGAGCCCGGGACTACAAAATTGGAGCGCAGCAATTTAAGAAGTTTGGTATCTGAAGACCACGCATCAAATCGGTATCGTCTACCGAGGAAGTGGAAGCGTTGCGGTTAAAGCATACTCGGATGCAGATTGGGGCGGCAATACGGATGACAGCCGCTCGGTCTCGGGAGTTATGGCTATAATTGCGAGTGCACCAGTGGTATTCAAGTCGAAGTACCAGCGAACAGTTGCGCTGAGCCTAGCGGAAGCTGAGTATATGGCTCTCAGTTTATGCACACAAGAAGATTTTTGGACGCGGGCAATGCTAAAGGACATGGGTCACGAGCAAGTTGAAGAAACACGGGTTTATGAAGACTACCCAGGTGCTATTGCGTTGGCCAATAACGCCGAATACCATGCTAGGTCGAAGCATGTGTACATCAAGTGCCACTTTATTTGTGAGGGCGTGCAAGAAGGACTGTTGAAGATCGATTATATCGACACGAAGAGTCAGCTTGCAGATATGCTGACGAAGGTACTGAGAACCAAGATGCTGAAGTATATGCGCGAAGCCTCTATAATCAAGATTAAATCATCAAAAAAGCACACACAGCATTAGCGGTGAGTAGGAGTGTTGAACTCACACCGCTGAATGCTTATTGAACAGGCGGATAAAGTCACAGTATTTACGAGTACGTCACATAATGCAGTTACATAATGGTAGCCGTTCATTGCTCTGGATAAATATATTCACTTCGATTTTTACTCTTTACTCAACAATATAAAATCATAACTTTTCTCTAGCAGCTCGGAAACTGCACAGGCGTCGTTCGATTTGTACCAAAAAACTCAAGTCGGCCCGCAGTTAACCTTGGCCGGACGACGTGATAATTCCTCCTGATTTTAGAAGCTAAAATGAAACGGTAGTGAGCGGCTGCTATGATCAATTACGAATTAACTTTGGCTCTCAAACGCTTTAACTTCACGTCCAAATCCGGCCCCAACCATCCCGGACAAATTAAATAGTGCAGTTAGCTCTATACAAGTTGAGACCTCAGCAAACCCACGGTAATCAGATCTCTTCTTTCGCTAGCCAAAGATTTGGGCTCGTAAAATTTAGATGTACTCGCGAACTATGGTGTCGGTACCTAAAAAATACAATCGATCTGAACGCAGCCTTGACTACGAGTTACCGATGTCGGACCAAAAGTTACACTGTAATAATGAGTTTCTTCTCGAATAAACCTTTTTCCACCTAAAATAACGGCTAAACTTTTACCAAATTATTACAGCATCTAACGAGCGCTGTAATGTATCCATCTATATAATTGGCTAAAAAGAGTACAATTGGCACATTGTCCACCCGTCTGCCCAATGCGTTCGTCCACCATCCGTCACTTCTCGGCCGCTGCGTTGCTTAAAAAGACGCCTCTCTATGACCTCCACGTCTCACTTGGCGGTAAAATGGTGCCGTTTGCAGGCTATTCGATGCCTGTGCAATACAAAGCTGGCGTCTTGCAATCGCATCTGCACACGCGTGAGCAAGGCAAGGCGTCGCTCTTTGACGTCTCGCACATGGGTCAATTGCGCATCACTGGAAAAGACCGCGTAAAATTTCTCGAGAGCGTTGTCGTGGGTGACCTTGAGGCGTTAAAGAGTGGCGAAGCCAAGCTCAGTCTCATCACGAATGATCAAGGTGGAATCATTGATGATTGCGTGATCTCGCGCTATGACGACCATCTCTATGTTGTCGTCAATGCTGGGAATCAAGACATTGATCTAGTACACATGCATCAATTGCTCGACGTTTTTAAAGGGGAAGCAGCCATTGAGCGACTTCACGATCGCGCTCTTGTCGCGTTACAAGGTCCAGGAGCTAAGGACGTGGTACAGATGCTCGGACCCAATGTCAACCTCCAGGATTTGGATTTTATGCACGGGGTGTATACATCATTTAAAGTATCAAGCGGCAAGCAACTGGACGTCATTTTGACCCGATGTGGCTACACGGGGGAAGATGGCTTTGAAATCTCAGTGAAGAGTTCCGATGCAGAGATGTTTGCACGTGCATTGCTGAAGGATGAGCGTGTCCTTGAAGCAGGACTTGGAGCTCGAGACAGTTTGCGGCTTGAGGCTGGATTGTGTCTTCATGGTCATGACATCACGGACCAAATTACGCCAATCGAAGCCACGCTCGCGTGGACAATTGGAAAGCGACGTCGAGAGGACGGTGGTTTCCCTGGACACCGCATCATTATGGACCAATTGAAGAACAAGACGGCAACGAAGAAACGAGTGGGGTTTGTAGTGGAAGGAGCGGCTGCTCGCGAAGGTGCCCAACTTTTTGATGCTGACGACAATGTCGTGGGCCACGTGACGAGTGGTACATTTAGTCCGTCACTCAAGAAAGCGGTTGGCATGGCGTACGTTGACAAGGCGTGTAGCAAATTGGGTACGGAGCTGCATGTAAAAGCCCGCAAGAAAGCGCAGCAAGCTGTAATTACCAAGATGCCTTTTGTACCGACGAATTATTACAAGAAGGAATAAGGGGTACAATTCGTGGTAATTGTACAGATAATACAAAAATGTGTCCCGAATCATCGGTGGTGTTTTTTTGCAACGTTTTTACCGGAAATGTATACTTTATTCAATTTATGAATTTACAGGAGAATGAACTGCAGACTGAGCTGCTTGCAGCCGCGTGTGAGAGCCGATTCTGTTGTATCTTGGGGGTCCATGCCCAATTCAGAAAATGGAGAAATGAGCGCACTTTGTAATAGGGTGGCCACATCTTCTGCACTCTTGAGTAATTGAAAAAAAGCACCGGCAAAGTCCACGTGATGTTCGAGCTTTGTTACTTTAGCCTGAGTGTTAAAATAAAGTGTCGCCGTAAAATCAGGCTCAATCGTTTGTCCCATGACACGCTGCGCAAGCGACTCGTGACGCCGCAACACATGCGGGTACACGAGCATTAAAGTATCTCGTGAGATTCGCATACTGATGGCTCCTTTGATTTCAACTATCCACGAAAGGTTCTCCTCGTTCGCCGGTGTATCTATCTTTTGCGTTGGCACATGTACCATATTGACACTAACTGGTCGTACTTCCAGCGCACTATGGTACGATGCGTACCGTTTAAGCTGAAGCAGCAATGCCTCGACGCCATATGTCGTGGCACCTTGGCTTATGAGCTCGGGAGCACACACTAGTCTGATAAAGCTTTCCTGGAGAGAGCTCGACTCGATCGAATGCAGTGCAAAACCTGTTCGAAATGCCCGTAAAAAGTGGTTGGCCACAAGCATTGGCCGCGGGTCAGTCCGTACCGAGAAAGTTGTTGTGGGCGGTACAAAATAGTCTCTTAAAAAATCCCGATACTCCTGCAAGTCCCGATAATAGCCACCTAAACCTTCGGTCTCATATGACAACATACTAATAAGTCCTCGCTGTCGCGCACGATAGCGTCGCTGATTCAGCTTGCACTGGGCCTTACGCCTGGCCTTGCGTTGATCCTCGTTTTGCAATAGACGACGGCGTCCGCGTTTCTTGGGCGGCGGCTTTTGCTCTTTCAGAGAGAGGGTGACACTATTCCTGGCTTGACACTTGCCTTCGGACACCACGGGCATGGGTACAGGGTCTTGTATTGAATCCTTCATCGTCTCGTGGTGGGACATGGTGAGCGTCGGCATTCGAAACACTTGAGGGTGGTGTAAGCTGAAGTGAGAGAAGGTCTCTTGGCATGCGCTGGATTGAGTCATCTTAAAGTAATTAGGTGGAAACTGGTTTTTTCCTGAACTAGTGAATCCAACGGGGTATTGGGTAGAATTTACCGTCTACCTGAGTTAGTTAAACACATATGGTTCAGTTCATCGAAATTAAGACGTCATTAAGCCAATTATAGAGGACGCCTGCTGATTGTGAGTTGCGCTATCGCAAATACCGCACAGTATGCAGCGACTGCCTAGTTGCGGTGGGAGCATAAGACTTGAAGTGTCTCCTGTTCGTAGACACAACCGCAGCCATGAAACAGTTGTCGACGACAAGTAGACAGTGTGAGGTGAAGGAGCTGGTGATTACGATTTGTGGGCTTAAGACATGCAAAGGCTCTGCAGATGCTTCCACTGGGGAGGATACATACTTGTATCTTATTAAAATTTGCTGAACTTTTACAATAGGCTTTTTTACGACTGTACAATGCTTGTCTACTATGATTGTAACTTACAGTACCTTGTATGAGTGGGGTTAACACACACACATAGCCGCTGCACATGGATTTTTTAAAGCAGCCGTGTCTGAGTCACCCATTGCATTGTCCAGCACATTTTGTAAAAGGATTGAACCTCAAACATTTCTGCGACTCTGACTGTAGGCTAAAAAACAATCAACGTTTCCCGAGGGGCGAGGACCATATGCAATTGCCACAAACCTCTTAATTGTATAAACACTGGTAATAGTTTGGGGAGCAAAAATTACCAGGATATGACCGGGAACCCAAATTTTGAAAGCATGATGGGCAATGGACCGTACCGACAAACAGGCAATACCCAAATCTAAGGATGGCCTTCCCTCTAAACATATCTAGCTTGTCTCCAAAACTTGTCGCGCTCGCCGTCGGAATATCAGATCAGAATGAGGTTACGAATGTTGTATGGAAACAAATTGCGGCACGCTGGCACAACTTTTAGCAAATTACTTGATCGAAGGCCTAAAACTCCTAAATAAAAAAGATAGTATATAAATCGAAAAGTCTAAGACAATTTGAGGAATTAGCTTGCCGAAGGAATGGAGACGACGATCGAGCAAGCGCTACCGACGCGTCCACGCGTGTATTTGAATATCTCGAGTTATCGTATGGTTGTTCATTGTAAACAAGAGGAAAAAGTTTATTGATGCAAATTTACTTTTCTTGTCTCAATAACTTTTTATCGATTTTTTTTAGGAACGGTCAAGCAGAGCGATATTGTCAGCAAATGTGAAGCAAATGCGAAGCTCTTGCCTGTGAAAAGTTGGCGTCGCGCGATCCTGGCTATATGTGCGTAAGTTCTAAGTGAGTCGGTGGGTCGTTATCAGCAATTCTGTTATCAATACGGTACATGTCAACACCACGACATGTGCTGCTAATGTCTGCAAGAGTGCGACATTCGGATGCTTCCGATAGTAGAGCTTATGCTATATTTGGCAGTCTACAGAACGACTGATGTTGAGAACGCTTTGATGCAGCCAAAAACTCATTTATCAAAATGACTTTGTCGCTCGATAAAATTCTTGACCTGACAGCTTGTTTGTTAAGAGAGCAGATTCAAGAATTTTCATCCGTTGCTGCGGTTTTCGCTTCGTTGTCCTGTCACTAATGATAACATACACCGGACGACTGATACATACACCACTTTATTAAATTAAAAAGAATTTAGTCAATGGTAGTCACAAAGTGTTGCCATAGATCATCTCATAGTTTAACTATATTCATTTCGAGTATGGTGGGGTGAGCTTTGTATGTTAAGCCCTTTTATGAGCGCGAAGTTTGAAAAACCCGACTTATTTTGTCGGATAAATCCATGCGCACGATACATTTAAAATGCCAGACGTTCGTCAGTTTTTTATAAAACATTGGTATCGCTGTTACAATCTAGAAGTCTGGCGTCCGAGCCCATGCGCTTAAGTGCTGATCCAGTTCTGCTATGGAACTTGTAGTCGGGGTGTGACCGGGTCGCATAAAAGTAACTGGAAAATATAAGCGTGCTTGACATTTTTTTGTCTTAATGGATAATGAAAAGCAAAACCCAAGTTTTTAATACCTCGAACCCTTGATAGAGGATATAACGCGTTATCGCAATAATGGCATCGAAAGACGTGTAGAGTTCACTTGGAATATCATACTATTTCGTGAAGTGTCGGACCATTGTGACCAAATTTCAGGTTAAAAAAACAGCTTTATGCATGAATATTACATTGAACAGGAGAGGTGCTGAATGATAATTAGTCATGCCGAATTTGCATTACATAGGTAATCAAAAAAGACCAAGCAGGCAACAAAACAGGCCTCCTGCTGTGTCTTGGACAGTGACCACCAAACATTTGCTTGCTTATAAGCCAAAAAGGCTACAAAGGCGTTATAGTACTCTACACGGAGAGCGCGCCTAATGTGGCCCACAAATAGCTCCGCCTATTTAGATTGGACGCGCTTTGGCAAGGCCCTTTGCTTACGAAGTTGCGGAGGAATTAGCTCATCGTCGAAAGGCGGCTAACTTCTAATATTATAACTCTATTGAAGTGTTAAGCCCAAGCGAAGAATTGTCGACACTGGCCAAAACTCAAAAGGCCTTGACAACAAAACGATTGGCTTACTAAAGAAGGGACAGGCTAAAATCACTCGTAAGAAATCCATGATACTTTTAAAACTGCAACCGGTTAATCCTTTCAATCTGTGTTTGCACATGGACAATAGGCTGCCGATCTCGTCAGCCATTCATCATATAAATAGCATCCCGTTTTTCAAGCTACTTCACCATTTTCTCATCGGGTCGATTCTGTGACCATTTTACTCAAATGACCTCACAAAATACGGGGAGACCAATGGCAGGATGCTATTCGCATCGCGGGATATGATGCACACTCCATGTATTAGATACACTATGGAATTCTAATTTATAAGACCAGCCGAGGTTAGTCTAGTTAGACCCACTCTTGATCAACTAGACAGACTAGCAGGGCGCAAGTGAGTGATCAGGTGGATGTGTGATCTGATTTAACATGAAACATCACGTTAGACACCCTTGTTATTACTTAAGCCAAAGAAGACTTAGTGAGAATTATTCCACAAAGATCAGAACAAGGAGTAAGCACAGGCTTAAGCGCAAGTAGCCTATCGGGAAATGCTTTAAACCCGCACAGACATCGCCCTCCGTAATAATTTCGGCTTAGAAGTGACATGGGCGAACAACGCGGAATTCTTCAGCTATTTCCCTTGCTATTAGACATAATTGAGCCCTCCCTAAAAAAAGAGCGGAACTTGCGCAAGGCGAAATCCATTAGCACTCAGTAGCCGATCAAACTGTGTCGCACCGTCCGAAGATATCCTCATAGCACCTATTAGCCGACTTTCATCTCAAAAAAGTCAAGCCAACTAACCAAACAAGCACCACCAAATTAAGAGCCACCGAAGAGTGTTAATAGCACCGCCAACGATCGCGTAATGTCGCATTTAAGTACATGTAATACCGCGAGCCTCTTAGCAAGCGTCCGGCTATCGGAGCTTCCCGTACGTTAGTCAGCAGCACGATGCTCTATGGATGATTGAAATAATTTAAGCTTTGTAAGTGCCACTGCATCCCCGAGGTGATATGATGAAAGCTTTATGACGACAAGTGGATGCAGACCAAGTGAGAACTAGAAATCGACGCGTCATTAAACAAAAAACAGATGTCAGAAACTCCGTAAAACATGGTTTGGTCGTTAATCGTCGACCAATAGCTGCAATCCAAACTTTGATGTAGATTAAAGGTCAAAATGGAGGAAGCCCCATCGAACGCACCTCACTGGCGCATGGAACCGCTCAAATAAGACTCGAAATTTCGCGCGTAACATTAATATGGTAGATGATCAAACATAATGCTGTAGACACGCCTAAAAGTCTCAAGCAAGTAAAGAAACGAAGGGCACGATGTCAGGGTGGGTTAACTGAATTATCTATACCACGCCATGCTCCAGCACGCTAGTAAAATTCTCTATGCCAGATATTAGACGAAGACGTTTTCCCCTTAGAAATTTGTGCTAATGGATCTTAGATTAGCTTAGCAATTGAAAGATAGAAGCTATAATAGGTCGTGATTTTAGCAGATAATGACTGTCGGAAACTAGCAGATACTTGTATCGGTTTTTTTGGTAGAACAAATATTAGAGACCTGATCTTTACAAAGTGCTACGGCAGTCTCACTACACAGGGCACCAATTTTTTCGAAGCTAATAGCCTGTGAGAGTAGAGAAGTACACATACTTCCCTTACTGCGTCCATGACGGCTCAGAAACTGACATTTTTTATCCCCGAAGGAGTGCAATATTTAGTTGCGCATAAACCCGACACGATATAATCAAAAGCGGTATTCAGGTTTGAGATCTTCCCGTCGGAGGACCTTCAGCAGATGAAGTTAATCCGTCAGTAATACCGACGCCTTAAGCGGCTACCTGATATCATTTAAAAATTACTCCAAAGATTGTTCGAGTGGTGGAATCTCTAGCACTAAATCTAAATGGTTAAAATGGCCATGGTGTACCACATCGCCGCAAACGGAGCGATAAAGAGTGGCTCTGGTCATCTCGGAGCTCGGTGGGGTCGCACGCAGACGAGCACTTAAATGAACACTGCAGCTAAGATGTCACTTTTTGCATAATGTAAGCTAAAGCGTCAGCTGATGCCATTTTTGCCGCCCAGCTACGATTGAGCGCGATTCGCCAGAGCTTGTAATCTACAACCGACTCTGTCTTAAAGAAGACAGCGGTCAAGCGAGGCTACACGAAAAGAAGGTTAAATGTGCTTAACAAACTTCTTTAGGGAGGTCGTAAAATTGGCTTTCGATTTCGAGTTCAGCCTAGGGGCGATACGTGAAAGAGGTGCCGCACAGAGCTTGAGCATGTTAAGTTATCTAGTCTTCATGCTTTTCAAATATTTTGATGTGGAAGCCACAGGCCCCCGAGCTACTGGGCAGTATATAAGCAACAATTGATTACTCATCCGTGATCGGTAATTTCTAAGCTAAGGTGACCCCTTTAGCGAATGCTTCGCGGTACGAAAGCTGAAAAACCTCGACTAATCAGTCGTCTGGTATTTCGTGGAGAAACACAGTACACAGTAGAAGTCGGGGCAATCTAGTAAGTAATGCCGAGACTAAATAATGAGTTAAAAGGCACAAATATGCTCGCAAGCCTTGTTTAGTAGCTGCAACTTTTTCATTAGACTATTGACTGTAGTTATCGACTCCATGGTGTCGACCAATTCCGTTCGGCAATCCTTTTTCGAGGGAAATTAGCCATAGACTGAGACTCCTTTAGCACACCAGGTTTGACTTATGCAAGGTATGATCTTATATTGATCATGGCGTAATATTAACGCTACAATGTATTACACGGCTTGATTGGCATCCAGAGAATGCTTTATCGATGCACGTGTAGTAGTATATTGTCCACTAAGCATTGCTCGTTACTGACAGCCCTTGCTATGTGCATGGCTTGACATAGTCAGTTTAGGTAAATGCATACGGTTCTAATTATAATCTAATTCGCTCAGCTAGTGCCCTGATAAGTGCATATTATTAATTAAGACGTTGGTGCATCTGTGCACGATTGCGTCGACATGAAATCGTCACTAAACGCTTTGAGGAGAAGACAGAACACATGCCACTCATCAAACAGCACAAAACGTCTCATCTTAAAGGTTTTATGCAAACGTTTAAGCTCTCAGCTGGCTGGCTACGTCAATTTTTCGCCTTTACTGGTCCAACACGTGTAAGATACACACCATCTTCGACTTCAGGATCATCCTGTTCTAAGCTGCGGCCAAGGATGTATTGACGCCGCACTCGCAATGTTCCCTCAATTTAAACGTATGCTATTGACCCACGGAAAGGGTTCTCTCACTACATATCATACAAAAACGTATTGCTCTTTCATAAGTTTTGCAAATGTCGTGTTTGCTTCATAGTGCGCAAAGTAGTTTCGATAACTTAGTTCGCTGACTTCACGTACTGATGCAAATCAGCATTACACCGCAGCGGAAAAATCTTAACGCGTGCACTGCCATCTTCTTATAAAATTTTCTGGCACGACGTATACAGAGAAGGAAAGCGAGCAGTCACGCCAATTGCGTCGTTCGCTCAAGCTTGATTTACGCCACCAACAAGGATCATTGCATCCTCAGCTTCGCGACAGACGGCCGAAATTCAAATGAAAAAGCACATCGTCGCTTTCGTAAATTTTTTCATACAAGCGACAAATAACATGTAAATTTCTGCAACACAGTCGCGGATGAAGTTCTGGGGAGAGTATTTGTCAATTTAGGCTTTTGTGGTGGCGATCGGAGCGAAGTCAGCGAAGGAGAAGTACAAGTTGCTTGAAGAAAATAAAAAAAATTGATGGTAATGGAGAGCTCTCACGGATTCTAACTTCGCTATAGCCCGGATTGACGCAATCTAAAGTGTTCCATTCTCTTATACCCCATCCGGGATATTTGCACATCTTTGATAACTTCGTCAAACGAGGCCTTCTGACTCCCAATGGCTTTAGACATTGATTCTTGGTCTAAGCTAATGCAGCCGCAGATTCCTGCAGATAGCAACAACGCATATGTACTTTGGAAATAATGTTGTTATATGGCGTGGTTGCTGTTGCCGTGGGACCTGTCGGTGGCGACAATTGTGGCATATAATCCCGTAATGAGTTTCATCTTCTAGGCTCTATAGCCAAAGTCGATAAATTCGGGATATTGCGTTCGACTCTTCGCCGGCTTCTAAAAAGCTTCCTGCTTAAGTTCATTAAACCGATTGAGTACTGAGAATTTCGCTTGTACTTACGGTGTCTAACGCGTCTTACCCTTCGAAACTTCAGCCAACATGATCAAATTTATTTTTCACCAACGCTTAGTATCCTTGTAATAAGGCTTGAGCAGTAATTGGTGTACTGTGAGCAGCTTTAGTTGCTTGAGATACAAATTTGAAGTTGTCTCGCAAATCTTTCTTCACAATCAAAATTGGTCTAGTTCATCTTGGCGGGGTATATTTTGACTAAGCAAAGCTTTGTTACAGGAATCCAGATCTAGTCGTCTAAAACCACCAAGTCACCGACCTCGAAGAACGTATCGAGTCCGCGTTTTCTGTATCTGTTGTTTGTGCAATTCTGTAGTTCGCCTATCCGATTGTGTGCAATCTTAAGTAAAGCATCTTGACGAAGGCTCTTCCCATCTACTAGATTCCGGATCTGATACCGAGCTTATCCTTTTAAACAATGGCAACAGAGCACTGAAAAGCACAGGACTATTCACGATTGGACCGAAAAGATAGTTTAAGCGGGCCTATTTGGACCATGCACAATGTCTTTTCGTCACTAAAGTTCTGCGTCAAGAAGCCTAAAGGCTGGCGTATTGTGCACGACTATTGTCAACTAAATTAGGCGACAAACTTGCCAGCGATACCGTTGCCACACGAGGATGACGCCTCTAGATACCAAGCTCGGCAGTAATTACTTCTCGTGTCTGAACCTACTTTGGAGTTACTATCAGGCTAGATTACGTTAGCCGGAATTTCTGTTCACGCCGCTTTTCAACCTTTGATGGTCTATTTCAGTATCTACGGACTTGGCCCGGGTACATTCGACCGGCTTTAGTAGTTAGTGTTCAATGTTTGTAGTAAGATTTTACTTGGACGGCATCTAGATGTTCACGCAAAGCAAAGATCTTGCGGACCACGTTTCGGCTTAAGACTCTAGACCCCAAGATTGTGAAGAATAGCAAGTATACCTCACGTTTTCAACGAGCAAGATTTCATGCTGGAAGACTTTGTCGGACGGAAAGAGACCCCACCAAGCTTAAGGCCACCGAAGAATAGCATGTGGTTAAGACAAAAGCAGACGGAGTGCTTCTAACGTCCAGGTCTCGAGGTTCTGCAAAAACTTTGCGCAGCTTGTTTCTCCTCCACGACAGTATTGATAAAAAGCGTCCATGAGAAGCAATTGAGCGCTTGAAGGATTCACTACGTTGCTTCAACGAACACAAGCGTCGCTTGGCACTTCCACCGATGCTTAGTCTTCCAGACTTTCTTGTCACCATTTAGCACACGATTTGACGCCTCGGATTTTGCGATCGGGCGAGCCTTGCTAAAAAAAAGGAAAAACTTGCTGCTTGCACATTCGATTGCGTGTTCCCAGATTGAGAACAAGCGTTATTTGCACTCATACATGTGCTGAAAGTACGGCGAGTGTATCTTCTCGATCGACCATACACGGTCGACATAGATCGCGAAAGTATCGAGGCGATTAAGATGCAGAAGACTACATATCGCAGATTAGCTTGATAGTCCAATGACCTTGCTAAGTTTCAGCTTTCAATCTGAAAGCTTATCGCTTAACCGAACTCTGTGGCTGGTGCACTGTCGCAAAATCTGGTAACCAAGTGTAGAGCTGCTCAGGTCAGCATGCAAGAGCTATTGGAAGCGGCTAAGCATTGCGAGATAGTGGCGACAATCAAGTATATCATAAAAATAGTATAAACGAAAAGATGTATCAAAGTATTCATTGCAGGATAGCAATTTGCATTACCAAACATGCGAAGGTGAGACTCTACGATTATATATTCCGAGTGACGAAGATTTTAGAAACCATCTCACCACCCCAGCACAAAAGGATTGAGATCGCATCCTACAATAGGCTGGGATAGTATTTTATCGTTTGGTACACTTAGAACTTCAAGATTTTAGAATTTGAAGCGGATTTGAGATGTATTTCTTGCAAGCCAAATGATACTTAAAAAAAACCTTCGTGCTCAATACTGAAGGTTTCTCACTTAAAATATTCAAGCAAAAAGATGCACTGTCGCAATTTATACGCCAAATTGCCCTCGAGGGAACTTATTCATAAGGCTTAAAGCGCTCGGCATTCTTGGAAACATGCGGGTTGATGACAAAGACGAATTTGATGTATTTGTCGTGACGCAACGTTCACAGTCACTGGCGAGGAAATAGCTGCTCCATTCCTCGACGGCTATGGTGATTTTGTTGCCGATAGCAGCTGATAATTTTGTGATTTTGTTTTATACAACCCTGCCTTGTCCAGCGACCAAATTGGCAGGACGTCGCTATAGCAGGTAAAGTCGAATTACCTCTGGATGTTCCGTGCTAATGCAATGTGTCATGCATCCTGCACTCTGCATTCTGCTCACGAAGCCACATCTTGTCTTCGATTACATCCTTATCCTTAGGATAAAGCAAGCCTTAAATCTATTGCGATGTAAGGGTAAACGAGGTATCTGCAAATTCTTGTGCGTTTTGTCTGCGACAGTAAGCAGCCTGTTCGTGAGCAAAATCATCTCATCCTTGGGCACTTCAAAATCGAGTTGCTTCACTCAGTCTTTAGAGTCCTGTATTTATTCTCAATGAAGCCGGGAAATTGTCTGTCTTGATCAACGTATTTCAAAGTCACCGTCAACGCCACAATAATTGTATGTCATCGATTCAGACCAGTCGTCGCTCTTGTCCTTCATCTCCTCACAACCTTTCAAATTCTGAAGTGGTGACGCTTCGTACGATGGCCAAAAATCACGTACCATCTTTAACCTTTGGCCGATAGATAAGGTAAATAACCCATCCTATGGGCAAACTCGAATTAGAGGTCTGGAATAGGCTTCAGAAGAGCACTCGAAATTTCTTCTAAGATTTTCTTCGCGATTTCTAAAATGAAAAAAAGCAACAGCTTTTCAGCTCACTGTATTCAGCTTAGTAGATCACATTAAGTCTCAAAGTCAAGAGACGAAATCATGGACAATTCTTTTTTTCTTTAGGTGAGACACCAGCTTTTAAGGATCAAAATCTTGACGTGTACGCAGTTAAGTTTCGAATATTTTCTAATTTCACGCATGTGCACTCGCAGTCGACGATAAAGACACGATACTTATTCACTTCACGAAATTTGAGGATGTTGTTGCCATCGAGTAGCGCTTATTGACGCAGTACCGTTTCTTAGCAATGATCCAATTTAATTGCTTCGCCGTATTCGATCATAGCCATCTCGAATGATTCTAACAATGCTGACTCAATCTCGCCATAAACATGAGGATCCTTTTTTTTCTGCATGCGACGAGCGCTCTTTAGCCTATCGTATTTGAGCTTGCATATAAATGGCATATGAGTTTGTTATTGCTGTATTTGGGGTGAGATAGAGAAGTAGCTGCTTTATGAACAGAAAGATTGTCCCGTCACTGCAGAAGAAATTGAATGGGCCTAAGCGGATGATCCCGCTTGGTCATTGCAAGCTACCGCATCTTACAAAGTCGGCGCTCCAAATTCGATCTTGACGTTCCTAAAGCTTTAATGCCGTCGAAAGAGCATATTTGCTCGTTGACGAGGTCTTGGGTTTGAGGTGGGCTCTTAGCTTCACGACCTCTTTGTCGGGCCGGACTTGTAAAAATTCTCGCTCTTTGTAAATATAACGAAATCTTAGTTACACCACCAACAACATATTAACTGTTATTTTGTTCTTCAGTCCCCTTTTATTGAGATGGATAGCGCGATTTTATAATCTTTTAAAAGCTCTTGAATTTGCTGAATATGACGCTCCAAGCGATTAGTGAAGTCGTAAGCTAAATTCTTGTCTCCTGAGTCCTTATAACTTGAGATTTATTTAAGGATGAGCAAACAAATTTAAGCTATTTCACTGTGTTTATATACACGTCTTTTTTAGGCCTTTCTAACTCCCTGTTGCGGCTCGTTAAGAACCCAGTGGCATTTATTAACGGTTCTGTAGACTTTAGAGTCTTTCGTTTTCCCATGGAACGAAGCAAACAGAATTGTGGATTAAGCAAAGCTACGTGGGTACTTATTTTAAAAATCTCTCCGTTTTTGGCAGCGGATAAGGTGTTATCCGAATAAAACCACGTACGTCACAGAAGACGATATGTGTACCACATATCAGTAGCCAAATCCCGAACGTTGCGTAATGCTAGAAAGACTACTCTTTGCCATCTAGTGCTTCCCATTTTGTGGCTCGTATTAATAGTCACAAAAAACGTCTAATCTCAGTCTGTGACCACGAGCAACCTTTATCAATTAAAAATTATCTACGACGTATAATAATCCAGATGAAGTATAGGAGTATAATAGACTTCAAGATGGCAGCAGCGAATGGCGGTTGGGCTGCAGCGTAACAAATATACGTAAACAACGAACTCACCTTTATTTTCAACTCCGCCTCGTTTGCCACCCAAGTCTGAATTTAACAACCGATCTCTCAAGTAGCTTTCTACGCGAATGTGTGACAGGTTAACACTTGTTGGTCGAGCTTAAGAGTTTAAGGCGGTCTCTTGAAACTCAATGGTAAACAGGCATGTGGACGGTCTGAAATTGTGCAGTCAAATATTCTTAAGATTAGTATAAGTGCATATGTAATTGAAGCAACGGACCTGTGTCGCTGCCGACAAAGCTGCCGGTGACGACAAACATATCATACTCTCTATTTTTGAGTCTCACAAGATAAATGTAATAACGGAACTTTCCGACACTCGGTGAGCCAACTGTCCAAGCATGTTCTTACTTAAAGCGGTTTTGTATCCCTTTCCGGATCAGAACTTCTACAATTCGCACGATAAGCACGGGAGATTCGCCGAATTCCTTTAAAACTCGTGCATAGAAGATGCCATTACAATTGAGTCGCCACTCTGTTGTGTCATAGACAGACACGAGTCGAAATTAATCTGCATGCATGGCCAAGAATTAGAATCCTATCAATGTCTTAAGCTTAATGGCTGCCAAGAATGGCTCGGTGTCTACCAAAACAAGTGTGATGGCCTTTCAGTCTGGCTTGATGACTTTAAAATCTGGCTTAATATCTGCCCATTAGCATTCATCTTTTCAGGGCATCATCTTTACATATACAATCGGCTTGATGCTTTCATCTCGACATCCGAATGAGGCACCATCACGAGCACGTGAACCACGCACAATTTAATTGAAGCACCAGGCCCAAAGATGATCAGCTTGCTTAGCTTAAGCCACACATTCTTGTCAGAAGGAGCTGCTGCAGCTTGTCAAGCCCTGAATCAAGCTTTTCTTCTTTATCGACTATTCGAGTCTTTCGTCGTCTTGCCCTCGTCGATGTATACAGGAACGCACTTTTCGCCATACCAACAAACACACAGAAAAAGCTTTACCGTATTTCCTCGAAATAGAGATAGAAAGAGAAAAAGTTCTGCTCAAGCAGAAAAGATGTACCAATTTTGAGACCACTACCAAGGTGCAAAAAAATATGTTATCGGTCGAGCAATTTTAAAATTGTTGACGAGACGGCACCTTGCTTGAAAGTGTCTTCTAGGATACTTCTCGGTAAATTACGGAATGTAAAGAAAGATCTGAAGTTTGCGCGTACTAGTCAATGAGACAACTTCACATTTTGTGTAAATAACTAAACACTATTCTCGGCGTAACTTTATCTCAAGTTTTGCCGAAATTTCGCTGCACACTCAAAATTGTACTGTGTACCAGCAGTCCTACTAGGAAAGTCTGTGACGGGCAAGATAAATTGAATCAGTCGTTTGAAAAACAGCAACTGGTATAAAAAGCTGGTAGTGATGATTTCTTGCATTCGATGGTAAAGTGGCAATGTCGATGGAAATTCTTAAAATTCGTCAGGAAATCCACGTATTAAAAAGGTAGAATTTTTATTCTCTGACATTTTGCTGGGCGTCGAGAGCTGGATGCCGCTAGAGCCTAAACGGTTTGCGACACTAGTCTAATAAATGCGAAGGAGCTGTGACTTCGGACGAAGCGGATAAATTTGTAATTACGCCCCAGACGACCTACTCCGAGACAGGGGACACCATGTAAACGACGTGTTTGATGCAAAGCACGAGTGCTTGAGTTCCTACTGCAAATTCAAGCGTCTAGTATTTTACATCCAGAAAATTATATTGAAACAATGGGCTGTGTACGACACAATAATCGATACTTGTATACTTGTTTGTAAGTATTATGACCACCGAGTCGACGTGTTTCAAATAAATTACGACCTCAATGTGGTGCAAGGTACTACCACTCGTTTTGTCTTTGGAAATGATTTCAACAAAAGCGAAAAGTGACATTTTGGAGACAAGCGCCTTAATTAATTTCTACATTTCAGGACAAAAGCCTGATTTGCATAAGAATACAACCAATTAGCACAAAATCAATAATACCCTACAATTAGTATCTGTGATTTTCTTCTAAAAATTTGTTCGGGTTTGGGTGTAATATCGTCGTGACATCAACACCACACAAACACAACATTTGACTGGCAGCGAGCACTTCTATAATTCAACTACAATCAGATGGGCATGAACACGGCAGATGTAGAGCTTTCCGAGGGTGTCATCAAGTACCATCTGGTAGAGGCCGAAGAGGTGCGAGACAAGTCGCATGGTTTATCTTCTTCACGCTTCGTCAAGCCCAAGCGCAAAGGAAAACTCAATTGGTCACAATTTCCAGTGAAGGGCGAGCACAACGTGGTGGGCTCAAAGAGCCACAAAGGCCAAGTGAACACAACTACATTAGCTGCTTTTCAATCGAATGATCAAACACGTGGATGGCAACAACAGGGTTGCCGTGGGTCACGTAGCAGTGGACGCATTGGAGGACTTTGTCACTACAAAGACAGTAACGGCAGCTATGTCAACGGCGCGTACGTACCCACGCCCGACGTCCAAGTGACTGCCCAATGGGCGAAAAATCAAATGTACGTACCCAATAATTTATTATGTGCAACATGGTGGATCGAATGAATATGACTGATGCATTATTGTTGTATTAATAGTGAATTTTATTTCACATCGGACAATTTAGTGCGCGATATTTTCTTGCGTCAGCATATGGATGTGGACGGATACGTTCCTCTTGCCTTTGTCGGTAGTTTTCAGGCGGTTTATTCTGTCCACCAGGACTATGAGTCTCTACTTGAGGCCATGAAACACTCGAAAACTGTCGAGCTGGACGAACAAAACGAAACAATTCGTCTTCGCACAGGATGGCAAAAGTGGGTGTGGCCGAATGCTGATGGAGGATTTGGTGTACCACGGTATGTCAAGCGAGTGGAGAGCTAAGACGAGGATGGCATAAGTGCTTCAAATAGTGGAGGCTGACGGAAAGAAAGGAGGGACAGAGTGAGAAGGATGACCTCAGCATTGTTTTAAATGAGGACGCGCCATAGCAGTTAGAGACGAAGACGTGCGGCATGGACGCGAGACAAAGTTTTGTTTAATTTTTGCAGTTTGTGCACATCAGAAAATTAGTAGACTAACAAAGAATCATTACATAGAGTAAGTACACTGCTGCATACAGATAATATATAGTGACCGCCTGTGTTTGAAGACTAATTTAATTTCATAGTGTAGAATTGATATATATTAAAAGAATGCCTGCACACTCGTGTAAGAGAAAATTACACATACTACAAAGTATAGCTATCACTTTTTATTAGTAGTTTCACAAAGCTATACTATAAGTGGCCATTCATTCAGGGCGGAGTTTCCAATTTTTTGTTGTGTTTTCACTAGTTTTTCGTTTTCCAAAGTTTGTATTAGCAACATGTGGATCGCGAACCGAGCAGTCATAATATTTAAGCCCTAACGGATTTTTGAATAAGCGCACGTTATGCGTACACCTCAATAACTGACATAGTAACGCAATCGAGATTTTGCAAGTAATTAAATGTAATATTGTATGCCATTGACCCAGTTAAAAGCAATATTTCTTAACATGAGAAATTGTGGTAACTAAACACACGACTGATGTGTCGGACGTAACAGTATGCTTGGCTTGCAAAGTTCTGCTAAAACAACTAGCTTCGAGCTGGAGAAAATGTGAAAATGCTACAAAATGCTGGTCTCATGGGCAATTTGTTCGACGGCAAGTGTTCACGGAGAATGTATGTGTAGCCATGACGTTAAGCGATGAAAAGAAATTGCAAGTGGAAATGATGAAAGCAGCTCGTGGTCATTTTAGTCTGGTGCGTCTGTAAAATGGCTACTTTGTCGTGTTGTGATCAGATCCTGACCCCCAATTATTTAGTAGACTCAAATATATGTCTGTTCCGTGAGTGTATAAGTGTTCAACTTAATTATCTGTCTGTTTTGTATAGTGTCTGTGAATGTATAAAAGTTGAAAGGTGCCGTTCGTGTCATCATCTGGAGGGATAAATTTGTACCGAATTTGAGTTTCTGCGACGTTTTCCCCCGCGTAAACGCCATTCTCTCTCTCTTCACGCAGAATAAACTCATTCGGCTCTTTAACTAAAGGTACAACCTCTAAAAATCGACACCACCGACGCAATAATGGACGATCTTGTAGTAAAAAAGCATCCGTATTGCCTGTTACAAGTGTGATTCCTAGACCAGTAGCTGTCCTCATATAATCTTGAGCTTCCAGCAAGAAAGTAAGAGTCTGGTATACATCGCCATGACTCGACACAATAAGATTATGCATAAGTTTACTACCACTTCCAAGCAACAGCCAGAAGTAGTCACCTCGGGTCAACAAAGAACCGCTCGAAGCCATCAACTAGCAAGACTGACGTATCCTTGTTCACAATATGGAGCGAACACAGGAAATGTTGCAGCTCTGCACTACTACGAAGATATCTGCATAAAAGCAATATAGTAGTTCTCAAATTAGTATTTAATTGAATACTGCCGTAAATAATATTACTTGATGTGGATACGGCTCCAAATATTATTGTCCTCTCCGGTATGCACGGGCGTGTTGCACGTAAAGCACGCGGTAATGGGTACAATCTCGGATGCTGTGGTATACTGAGATGCCCCTGCATCTCTACACATGATAACCACGACATTTCTGCCGGCCTTGGCCTGCGTAAAGCCGTACTGCAGCAGCAACGACGTCTGGCCAACGCTTTGGGGTCCATGTAGATACAGTGTACCGCTTGTTACGATATTGTTGCCTGTTCGTCGACTTGGCTTCGTGTTATCTGCGATGCTGGAGCCCAAGCAAACGCTCGCGCCGTCTCCGTGCGTGAAAAAGTCTTCCAGCTGCAGCATTTAGTGTACAGTGGTGCAAAATATCGATACCACCAACAATGATTAGAGAAATAATTAAAACCCTCTTTTACAAATAATCGTTACTTCAATAAGTCGAATTTAATTTCTATACAATTAATTAATTACCCGCTTTATACACTTTTGAGTTAGTGACAAGAAGAAAAAGCAAAACCAAACATCGAAGACGCAAATAATTCCGAAGAGATGACGACGTGTAGTCTTATGTATCAAGAGCTAATTGCTACCTTAGCGCGGAAAATGCTAAAAAATGTTCTTCACACAACTAATTGGTAAGTTCATTTTTACCGCAATTATAGCGATGTAGGCACTTTAAAAAATACATACAACAACGTGACAAGCTTTAAAAGAAGCAGCAGTAACTTGACATTCCAGTGTGGTTACTTTCTTGTAGATTATTCAAAGTGGGGATATTCTGAATTTATAGTATCGTTGGAAGCAACGACGCTCTGGTGCGCGGAATTTTAGGCTCTTTTGACGTCGTGGCGACATATCTATTTGGAGTTTGCGTGTAAACTGAAAAAAACTTATGACTCAGCCAGCTGTTGAAGGCTAACGACCGGCAAGTGCACTTTCTTTTCAAAGTCCTGATGGGACAAAAATGACTTAACGAAAACAAATTATCAGCGGATCCCCTAATTCGGATATGTACGCATTTAGCTGATATTAAGCTTGCTTCCAAATTGCCTAGGTTTTCTCTACCACATTACATCTCATTTTGCAGCTTTATATGTGTCAGTCGTATAGCAATGACTTTTCTGCGAATCAGACAACACCATCCATATAAGATTTCTGCTATTTTTTAAGCCAGAAAGGAGAAAACAATATTATACTTTGATTCAAATTGCAGCTAAGGAAGGGAGCGAACAAATGGTTGTCGTCAGCGCAAGACCGTATTAAGGGTCAAAAGATCTTTTGTCTCCTACAAAGCTGCAGAAGATTTTCTCAACCCATCTTACGACAGGAAATCTTGCACAGAAGAGGCGTGCAAAATGCTATACGGTCTTTAGGGGTAATAGTTTGCACTGTCTTGAAGGAACGACGTGTGCAAATAAATTCAAGATCCAGGACTAATTCACTAAATCTTTTTGATCCATCCTGTAATGCATATCAGATTTAATCCTGCAATTTAGGCAGGGATTGTATCCATTCTGTTAGCTTTCGAGATACTCAAAATATATATAAGTATCAATAGGTTGCCAGTCGTGGAAGAGTGATCAGGAACCACGAAAAAACAATAATCGTAGTACCCTGTCGGTATTTACATAATGAGGTTTTTCTGCGACCTCGTAAGGGTCTATACTATGTCTCTTGCTTTATAATCATTAAAGAAAGAGCGTCAAATAGGGTAGTAAGGTGTGAATTAACTATTAACACAGTAGTTTGACCCTGTGTCAGGATGAGATTCGCCTAACAACTATTACTCGTGTGGCAACGTCTAAATTACGCGCATAGCTAAAGTACAAAGTCATCATTCTGATGCATAGACTTCACATGTAATTGGCCAGCATCACACACACACAATTCAATGAGACACAAAAGACAGACATTATATAAAAGCCGTTCCATCCTTCCCAATAAAGCTTGAAAAAATGCTAATAAAACATCATTCTATGACATTTATACGAAAAGCGGCTTGACCGTAACAATGACCAAACAGGAAGCAAAGAAGACTGCCGGTCGGCAGCGTCATCTCACGATGACCGAGTTAACACGAAAAAAAGTATCTTTAGCTTACAAACACGACCAGCCTCTGAGTCAAATGTTGCGCCTGCAAGAAGGACTGCAGATCGATGCGCCTCGATGAGTCTTAAAAGATTGCCTGCCAGAGAGCTGCCAAGGAAAGAATGTCTTTAAAATAGTCTCCCGCTTTATTGTAGTCGTTCGTGTGCGCTAGTCGTTCTACCTCGCTCAGCAATTCTCGATCTTTTCCAACAGTTAAATATTAGCGGTGATTGTCGTGGAGACCCCGGCAAGCGACATCCAGGCTCTTTGCCCGCTAAAGCGGCTAAACACTCTGGCTATCGACAAAGTTGTCAAAATAAATTCATTGCCGGGCTCAAAAGAGGTTCAAGACCCGACCTGCGATACTCTAGTAGAGAGAGCGCCAAATTTAATGAATATAAGCGGTTGATTTAGAGCCAGAAACCCACGGCATATCTCACGAAAAGGTCTAATGATCATAGCCATCAAATAAGTAGTCGATGGGGGGTCACACCGCCCATCGAGATCATCATGGTCCCGAGTAGTACGCCAATCCGATTTGCCTACTGCAAAGGGCTTCTGGAGGCCACTTCTCACTCAGCATCTATGTGAAGCTTAGGCCATTGCATTAGCACAACCTCACGGCGGCTTTTGCGGGTGGTCTTGACACTACATCCAATATTAACTATGCATTATCTTGGCGTTGTAAAATGCAAGGGTATGAGAATATCAAGGGCAGGATGATACGCTTTGGTGCTCTTTGGCGCTGTCACAACCACAAGTTAATTGCGAAATCAGTTCCGAAACTTGGTAAGTGTTCAGGGTGTCACCATTCGAAGCATAATCGCATTGAGCGATTATAAAAAATCTAAAAAAACATGGTGGGTTGTATGTAGCTTTCTTTTGAGATGTCTCATCCTCAGCAAAATGCCAAGTCAGGAGCTGTTGTCATTTGATTAAAGGTTGACTATAACGTCATGCTTACCATACATTACCGCGCGGTCACAGGACTAGGGCTTACAGAATTGCATTAGTTGCCGAATCGCAACGTCCTTAGAAAATGGCGCCGGAGCTGTATCCGCAATTCCGACGTGCTCGGTGATGCCAGATCATTGCGCCACTTCATTATAAGCCTTAACAGCTATAAAAGTACAATACATTTCTCGGTCGGACTTAGCGGTCAGTGAGCACCGAAGGAGTCCACTCTCGCCTTCACCGTGCTTCTTATTCTGTGAGGACAAGCAGCTCTTGCGCGACCGACTGTACGCGCTTGAGATTGATCAGCCTAGGCAACCAGGCAACGGCTTTTCCAAAGAGACCTATATTCTTGAAGCCGTCGAGAAGAAAATACGCCTGGCCTATGATGTAAGTAAACAAGTCAGCTTCAGCTAACGTACGTCTTAGCGCAATGTCTTCAAACTGTAATTGATGCCATTTATTCTCTTAGTGATCGCCAAGTTCGACGTGTCGTCAATGCACAAAGTATTCAGTTTTCTTTATTTACGGCTGATACAGCAGGGTTTTGAGCTCTCTGAGCAGCAGAATAATCACCGTTCTCGCCTTGGCGACAATGTCAAGTGCGGAGACAGCGCTTTGAAGCTGTGGCAGAGAGATCTCAAGACTCGTGTGGGGTTAAAATGTCAAGAAACCTCTTCAAGCATCTTGCATTAAATTTAAGGAGTGACAACATCGTCTAAGTCAGGCCTAAAGTGGGTGTTCTTCAAGGTGAGTCGCTGTTCTGAAAATTCCTAATTTACTCTTTGTAGAGGTAGGTTGAGATCCGGCATTAATTGTCCTCATGAGCAACTGATTCGAGAACTCGCTTTCGATGCTTATCTCAAAATCTTTTTTAATGTATTGGGCGGATGCAATCGCATCAATTTTACCTGGCAGATTTTGTCCAGCCAACCCTTCAAAAGTCAAATAATTATTTCAGTAAGGAGACATCAACAGATTACCGACCTGCGAGGAGAAGTATTCTTAAGCCTCGCATCGACTCATTCTTAAAGGTTACGAGCTTAAACAAATAGCGAAATTTTTTGGTATCTCAGCACTTTTATGTAAAAAGTTTTAAGCATATCATATTTTGAATCACATTATTGAGTACAAACCAAATATCAGGCCTAGTCGGCTAGTATTCCGAGTAATATGTGGGGTTTACAAAGCTTTGCCCTGTCTATAGAAAAAACACTGATCGGCCTGACAAGCCTAGGACCAGAATGGATTTACTGCATCAAGGGCAGCTTTCAGTGAGCACCCTTCAAGCCTTTTTGGTATACCACAAAGCCTTTTCGCGTCATTCGTGTTGCTTCTGGCAAAGCCTTTGGCTGCACGTTAGTGCAAATTGATGAGGACTGTCTATCACGGATAAGTCCGGACAGCTAAGAAATGCTGTAAAGAATTGCCTCATTCAAATATCCCATACAAAAGATCGGATGCATCATTCACGTTCTAAGTCTTTTAAGTCTATTGCGTTGCTGTAACAGGTAAGCCAGCGATAAAAACAATCCGCTTGTCCCAAAGATTCGCAAGATAACTGTTGTTCTTCACGAAATTAAAATTCGGTTTTGGCTGCAAGCCAAAACTCAAAAATTCTTGTCGACGCGCTTTTGCACATGAGTTGGCTTCTATTAGCAGAAGTTGACAGAAATACAGCTCTTGGTGCGATAATTGCACAAAAAGATTTGATCGACGGGTCGTTTACCAATCGACAGCGATGGCAGCTTCATCAAGAAATAAACAGCGTGCTCCAAGAAAGAGTGTATCTGACCAAATTAATCTGACCCATTATTCAGAGCAAAAAGTCTAAAGTACGTTGCACTTCAATGTATATCTAGCACAGCCTTTTTGGGTCTGTCAGAACATGATACTTATGTCGAACGGCGTCTTCGGTGAAGTTTTTAAGCAGCTATCAATTTTGTATTACTTTTGATCATCCGAAGTTTTCTTTTTGTTTCTCTTGGTCGGATATAGTCGCTCTCTTTGCCTTGCTGATTATATTCAGCCAGTTTTTCGTAAAGTGAGATTAGTGATTTGATAAGGAAACTGGTCTCAAATTTGTGATCAGGAGAGAAAAAGGATTTCGAGCTCCCCACTGAAGCCTTTGTGCTTTGATAGTTGAGCGAAATTTTAGGGTGTCTCAATTATTTACAAAGAAAGTAGATGCGTCAAGCGTATTAATTCTTGCAGGCTCAACTACTGATATATTTTGATTAACGGGATGTAGCGCCTCGCTGCACATACTATACATGTTTTGACGTCTAAAGGTCACACACACGCGGCTCATACGTCGGTTTTTTGCAGAGCTGTTGGACCGCTGGTGAAAATCCACAGATCTTGGCCTTGTCTTTGGCTTGCCAAAAGTTACTAGCAGCACTGATATACTGTCGTCTGAGAATTATGGTACATTTATCGAAGTTCAGCTAATTTTAAACAGCAAGGCTAATCACAAGTATTGCAATTGCATATTTTAGCCTTTCGGTCACAATGGTGTCGGTGAGAGGCTTGCCCTTTATCGCCGCATAGATTCATCATTGCTGATGCCTATAGCATGCCATCCACAGACAATTGTCAGTCGGCTGCGTGTTAAAGGATTTTTTGTTTGTGGTAGAGACACATTAGATAGAGCTTTCCTTTGGCCGAAATGACTACTATTCGGGACTTTTGTATGTGTAATGACAAGTATTGATGCGTTTGCGGTTTAGATATAAGAACCTTCCCCCTACAAGTACATCGATTGATTTGGTACCTCCGTAGTTAGTAATTTAGAGTTGTGTGGAGCAGGTTTACCGGTAATGACTACAAGCTAGCAAAAATTGCGTAGAAGAAGTGTGATATGAATTCGATCAAGGATATCAGTTATGTATAACAATTATCTCGGAGTCCCCTGCAAATTAAATAGGCGTGATGGGAACGCTTCAAGCGTTTTAATGTAAACACAATTGCGGAGTTTGTATCTTTCCCCAGGATCTTGGCATAAAGGTGATGTTATAAGGCTGCTTTACTTAGCTACAATATAAAAAAGGCTGCTAACGTCCTCCAGAAACATAAGTCAGCATGCTTATGCAAAGCGAGAATTTAGTACACTTAAATACCTTTTTGCAAATACACTGGAATCTGTGTGCTCTTAGTTGCTACCAGCTGTCTCTCGATACTGAATCGGCAGATCAATAACAACAATGACGTCTTTTTTATATTGGCGACTGCATTATAATACTTATACATCCCCCGTGTAAAGGTATCTCTCAAATTTTCCGATCATAAGAAATCGTTTGACTTCATTTTGGTAGGTTGGCTTACTCCATCGACAAAAAAAATGATGTATACGTTAATATGAAGGCGGATGCGGTTCTTGGCTTATTTAATTGCTATACTAATCGCAGATTCGTGGTGATGATATTTGCAAAAATATGATCAGGTACATTACCATTGTTCTGTACTTGTGGCCACTCGGTATTAAAATTATAATGGGCAATTAAAACAATCGACGCACAACATCATACCATCAGCGCAATGTCAACAAAGTGACATTTAAACTCGTTGATATTGATATTGATACACACTCTTTATCATGGTAATATGATAATAACCCCACCTGATTTCAAAATTAAGCTTACCGGTAGCAGCATCGAGAATTCTATTGGTAAGCTCATGTCTAAGTACAGAAAGCTGAGCAAACAACGCAGAGCAAAGTCAACCCATTTCGATTGTTCGATAAGAAGTTTATTGTTTGATCAACTGATTATCACTCATAAAATGACGATCACCAAAACAAATGTTTAGGCAAAATCGACTCCCATAGATCCTTCTTATATATGAGTAACCTCCTAGCGATCGACTTGAGAAAAACGATGACACGTTCAAGAAAACGTTTGCGGAGATAAATAAACCGGTAGGTATTAGTACGAGCACGTACAAAGACATCAAAGCGAGTCAAGCAATAAAGATAGCAAGAACAAACGCAAGCACTTCATGTCTTATGGGCTCGAAATAGTTGTGAAGCAGATCTTTTTTAAGATCAAATATTTGATCCATTTGTCAATCAGCCCGTATGGCCACGCATACTGCAATGCTGCTTTGACTGCGTCATTACTTTAAATATTTGCATTTTGGTACTTGAAATCAAACGCACCCTTCTTAAATCGTTTTCAAGCTTCACTAAAACGATTGTTCTAGTGAGACTAATGCAAAGCTTTTAGTCCAAGCAAGAATGTCAAATCAATAAGCACCAACAGTCAGACTAAGCAGCTCTACGTTTCTCTCACGAGCGAGATCACAACCGTAGCTTTGTTTGTCCAAGCAGCTACATATTATTTAAACTATCCATGAGGAACACCAGAACAGAATCTGACAGAGCTAGATATGTAGATGCACATGTTATGCACCAAAAGGCGAAGCAATTAGACTCAAAAATCGCATTTAAAGCTTTTCAAAGTGGCTCGTGATACAGACGTACATACAGCAACTTCAGGAGCTAGTGCGGAAGTGTGACAGCTTCGCAACACCTACTAATAACTAACATAAATAGCAAAGGTGTTTCGCAAACAAGAATAACGCTTCATTTTTATCGCTATTAATACCAACAGTCGCCTCGAACACACTCAATCAAAACTACTCGAATTGTACTAGCCGCAATCAACCCTTCGTGGGGTCAGCTAACTTTTCCTCTACAATGGAAGCGAATTTATAATAAGAAAGGCACAAGAGGTTCTTAATTGAAATAAGAGCGAGCAATTCAATAAATACTTCAATGATCGTGGGACTAAGCATGAGATCGATTTTTTTAATGAACTTTGGAAAAGCGATGAGCCAAAACGTCTCCGAAGCACGTCACTGCCTTCAATACCACTATCTATCAATTTAGTAACTATAATTTTAAATGATGCTAAACGTAGAACTAGAGCCTTCTCATTACCGAAAAAAGCGGCGAAGATTAAAAAAAAATACTTAAATCAATCGTAATTACATCGAGAAGCTAGTATTTGATAAGGAAGCTGCACGATGGAAAGTTGTTAATACAAATGTTATCAAAATAACGGTGTCAAGCAAATATAAGGTTCAAGATTGCTCAAGCAATTTACATTTCAACAATATATTTAAAAGAATATGCAAGCAGGACAAAGTAAACAAGCTTGAAAAAATGACAAAAAATTGTATAAAAATGTATTTAGAGAACGTTCAGTTGTTACCCGCTACTAAAGATTTAAAGACCTGCCTTTGCGGAAATATCAGTCCATATATATATCTCATATTGTGTCCGGACACAATTCTGACGAGGCTTCCCTATAAAGAAGCCGTACGCACAACAAGGGTAGGAATGTGACTAATCAGTCCCATGTTGCGCAAGATTGGGTAGCTGACATTTGTCGCTTTGCCCCGCAAACCAATCCAGGGCTTATGATTTCTTAGCCACTGCATGCACGGACCAAGTCAAACTTGCAGATATTTAGCTCGGAAATTGACTTATTACTTCATTCATTCAGTTAGGCTTAATATATCCTTAAGTACGCTCAGAATAGCTCAACAATACTTGACCTGACGTATTTTGGTTGCTCCTACTTTCGGCCAGCTGCAATCGTAAGCCGGTGTGCGAAAACTTGCGACATACCAGAGTCTACGAAGACTAAAATAGATGGGGATTTCATAATGTCGTACACTTGCGCGTACGACCAAGATTTCTCCATTAGGGCAGCCCACGTCCACTGATGGACAAAGAATGCAGCTTTGATCAGCGACACTTTAGGCCCTTGAGTAAGACAGATGTCACCTCTGACGGCCACCTTTGGACCAGGCGCAAAATTCTTTTAAAGTCAAAGCAGAAAGGGCTGTTTTTCTTGGCAATGCTTCATACAATCGAGATTGCATCTAAGTCAACGGGCTTAACCTGTAAAACGAGGAGTTTGTCTGGGGTTGTACTTCTCTATACGGGCCATTTAATTTGACCTTTTCATTGTTGCTGCCTGCACTTAAACGAGTTGGGTGCGCAACGGTCTTACCCTTAGGTCGCTCATAAATACAGTCATAAAACCTTATTTTAAAAAATCTCGATGATGGAGGCCAATAAGCTCGGCCTTAATCTGATGCAGCACTAAGAAGACAAGACGCTGACAAGCTGCTCACGCAAAAGCATTTTTACACAAACGTTGTCGGTCTGGAGGATTTGCAGTTGATTCGCGATCTTTTCAACAACACCAAAACCTGATGTTGTCAGTTTTTATCGGACCGTTACATAAAGTTGAGGCATTATGCTAAAAGCTGGTTTTTCTTTATGATGGCTCTTGGTGTACGATAGGCAATTAAGACTTGCTAGCATAGCGGATATGATCAAAGATATCTGGTAGGTGAAGCGTCTGTATAGCAATTTTAGCTCTTATTGACTAATAGATCTGCTGCCAAAAACATAAATACTTAATTAGTTGATTATGTCGTTAGGATTCCTTTTATTGCATATTTTATATACTTCGCAAACATTGATCCTTTCGGGCCGAAAATAGCTCCGAATCACCTTCCCGCATCTATTGGACACGCAGTCAGCGCTACCCAAATGGCTTAGTGTTGTCAACAGGCCCAAAGAGGGGGTTGCTTTTGCCGCCCTTTTGCTGCTAAGCAGATCAAACGCGTCATGGTACTCGAGCTCTACGCACGATTATATAGCCCGGGGTTCTGTAGCCTGGCGGTATCACGTTGTCAGCTGTAAGCCGTTAATATTTTAACCTTTGATGCAAAGAAAAGCAGAAACTTACTCGAACTTAGTCAAAAGAAATTAAGGCTTAAGCGGCCACGTTCACAATTGATCAGGTGTATGTGGCACTTCCGCTGCAGACCAAGCTCAAAGTTCGGCAACTCACACCTGAAATAGTTTCACATTGGCCTTCCATATTCAAAAAGCACATCAAGTAAAAAAGATTTTAACGATTGTTCCAGCGTTTCCTTGCCTGCAAGCATGAGAGCCACAAACTTTCTAGATGATGTTATGAGCTCAAGGAAGTTAGGCTTCCGTTTTGGGTTGCCACTCTCCGAACGAGTAAAGATGACTATGTACATGGCTACGGGAAGGACACAACTGTTTCGCGTACAGGCAGCATCATAGAAAGATGCAACTTGAACCGATAGCAGACAAAAGAAACGCGAGGGGCCGGCTCTCTCTTCTGGAATACCGTGGATGAGCAGCTTCTCGGATTTCAAGACACCGATTAGTGCCCTGAACACTATTTTAGCGAAGCGGATCTTTGACTTGCCTAATTACCTCGGGAATTCATTTCAGAAGGCCCATTTATAGAGCTGAGAAACGCTTGTCACCGGCGCTTTACTGTAAAAGAGTAAGCTCTCATGATGAATACAAAGTTGATACACACCATAGTCATTAAACCTGCTGGTTGCAAACTTTAGTGTATGAGGTTATGAAGGAACACATTAGGCCCAAGCAGGCTTCACTAAATCTGGTAAGTTTGCATACCGGCAAGCAATCTTGGTCAGCCAAAGTAGGTTGCCTGAGCAGAGACAACAAGACTTTTTGTTTTGACCGAGTTTCAGACTTTGTAAGGTCAATTAAAGCATTGCTGTGACATTTGTAGATTCTAGCAACACCGAAGTACCGACTAGCAAAGGACGAGGCTTAGATTGATTGGCAGGGTAAGACCGTACGTGCCAGCTGCATAACCCTATACAACAAGATCTCATTTTCACTCCTTTTGTGTGAAAAGTTCCTATATAAAGAAGCCTGGGTACTTGTATGGCCGAATGAAATATAACACATGACGACGATTAATGTTCTATTTAGCGATACTTCAAACTCTGCTTTCAGCCCGGCTACCTAGAGTCTTTAATGTGGGTATAGCGCTTCAGGTGGATACCATGGCGTCACATCAAAGTTTTGCAAGTGGCTTACATGGATCCGTAAGACTAAATAAACTACATAGTTCCACAAATTTTCGACCAACTGCGGATAACAAAACTCTGCAAGCATGTAGGATTAGTCAGCTCTGCAACCATAGGTCCGTAGAACACAGTAAATAACATCAAGGTCATAGGTGAGTCGCAAATGCCATCAAGAGAGAGTAAAATAGCACTGCTCCATGACATTGATCTCTAGCTTTCACAAACGATCCCACAAATGCCTAATAGATATGGGATTTTCAACAGCTCATCTGCTTGTTGTGTTATGGTAGGTATGCTTAAATTGCAGGCACTATCTGAGGTGTCGGAAATTTTAAAATCTCGAGCTGCCAATTTTTCTCGCTGGAAAAAGATACGTAAATATCTCGAGGGTGGTATTCCTGATGATGAACATCTCCTGACGATAAAAAGTTTCAGCTTAGCAGACAGTATACGCTGCGCTTAGGCTTAAACGTCGGAAAGTCCAAAATCCAGCATATTCGTGAACTCAAAAGAATACTCAAATATGCCTACATCACAAGTATCACTGTCAGAAGATTAGGGACCGGATTGAGTCCATGCCAGCCCAAAGTAGCGTGTCAGCAGGCAATGGTCGCTGCCACGAGATAAAAAAAAACGAGGTTATGGGCTTGTTTTGATGGGTGGCTTGTGCTATTTCATTTATCCACAGGCGACGGAACAAGATCTCAAGCATATACAAAGTGTTGATCGGGATGCTTGTGACAAAGTTTGACGATTATTTCGGCAAAACTTATCACAAGTACGTCTCAAGCTGATTTTTTAATAAGGCTTGCATGTAATGTTTATTTGGTATTGACTTGAAATAAAAATAACATAGTTGCGCGGCTATTGAAATGCAGAGTTTATTAAAATTTGAATTATGTTATCACACACGTCGATCGATACTCGATCAGCAGTGGAAAGAATTATCATCAAGCTGCGTGCACTAGCGACTAGTGAGGCGATGCTTTGGTATCCACGCGGATGTGGCAGTGGCAACTCACGGTTTCAAGTCTATTGACTGTGTTTAAATTATGCGAGTGAAATGTATTGACAAGTGGACTTTTAAATTACTTCTTGAAAGAAGTAATTCCTCGCCTTACTCTTAATACAGAGTATGAATTACATTTATGAAATGAAAAAGCCAAGAAACATGATACATAAGAGCTCTAATTTTTTGACAAAGTTAATTACGGCTTTGAAATTCTTCACAATATTTTAATTACTAAGAATTTTAGTACGAATTCAAAAAAAAAGCGTATAATTATACATCTATACTTATCGAGCAAATATTAAAGCTTTCCGACAGTCTTTCAAAGAAACAGCATCTCTAAATATATATCTAATTGTTAACTTAAAAACATTTTATCGTCTATTTTTCGATACAAAGATCAAGACTCGACAGGCCGCGGCTCCTGTTTCTGCTGCTTTAAGATCTCATTCTGTACTCTCATCACTTCATCAATGCGATCCTCGTTACTAGAAAGCCGCTTCTCCAGCCCCGAAAGTGTTTGTGTGATCATCTCCAATTGCTTTAGAATATGCTGCGACGTATTGTTCATTGCATCCTGTCGTATCGAGTCTATTCCATTAGAATCAGTCGAAGATGTCACTTTATTCGGTGACATTAAAGGATTCACAGGCGTCAAAGGCATAGACGCGGGTAATTTGGGCCCGACCATTGGTTGAACTTCATACTTGGATGCTGTGTATGGATGTTGTGGTTTTACTTGTGGCGTTGGCACTGGGATCATCATTGATGTCGGCGGAGGCGACTTTGTTAATACTTCCAGAAATGCTTTGGCATTACCGTTACAGATCCCGGTCTTTTTCGTCCCATCTGTGTGTTGCTCTTCCACACAAGCAACTGGAGCTTTTGCGCCCGGCAGTCGTAAACATTTATCCAAATCGGCTTCCCATACTAAAACATACGAGTCAACGGCTCCGGATGCGAGCAATTTGGCATCGTGCGTGAACTCGGCGCAATGCACCGCGTCATCGTGTCCTTGGAGCGTATACAACACTTGTCCTTCTCGCACATCCCACAATTTCACCGAGTGATCGTGTGACGTCGAGACCAAGTAATTGCCCGTGGGATGGAAGGCGACACATGTCACATTCGCGTCGTGAGCTTTGTAATGTTGCACGAGCTGGCCTGCTCGCGTGTCATACACGTTGATGCTCTTGTCGTAGCTACAGGACGCCAACGTATGGCCATGATCCATTGGATGAAACGCAATACGATTCACAATGCCGGTGTGCTCGTAGAAAGTAGAAAGACACCGTTTCGTCTCGGTATCCCAAACTTTGACTGTTTTGTCGTCGCTTCCTGATGCAATTCGTCGCGCGTCGCCACTAAAACGAGCACTTCGTACCCAATTACTGTGCCCTGTAAAACTGCATCGAAAGCGACGGGTGGGGAGTGTCCAGACCTTTAAAGACATGTCGTCCGATGCCGTGAGGAGCTCGCGTCCAGAGCTCGAGAAGCTCACACTCCGCACTGCACCAGCGTGGGCCTTGATCATGACCGAGTCGCCACGAACGGTCGGCGTCCAAAGGCGCACTGTGCGATCTTGACCAGCCGAGGCTAAAATGTCGCCCGTGGGCGAGAAACTCACAGCGTGGACGGGTCCCGCGTGACCTTTAAAGCGAAATGCGCGCACTTGTGGCTTGAAATTCCAGACCATTACGAGCCCGTCTAATGAGCAGGAAGCTACTTGGTGTGCATTTGGTGGAAAGCTTACATCCGTGACGGCCAGCTTGTGTCCCCTGAACGTGCGCTGGAGCGAAGGATTCTGCATGACACGAAAGATGGTAGAGGCCAAAATTTAGGTAAGAGTAAAGTAGCGAGAGACAAATTATTTGGGCTATGGGTCGTAATTTTAAGGCAGATACCGGCGAGGTCATTTACCGAATAATATGCTGCTCTATAATTTTTATCGCATTGCTAAAAAAGGTTTAGTACGCTCACGAGTTTTTAAGGGTCGCGTTTTTTTTTACACAATTTGCTTTGTCAAATCACGGTAATTATATAGTTTATTATGATCGATTTTCCACTCTTGTACAAATACAGGTTTTCAATTAACAATCCCGAACCGTATTATCGAGTGAGCAACTCCAGCATGTCTAAGCTCAATCCAAACGCGGGCGAGTGGGTCCCCACGTGCGTTTCTTTCACGGATATGTTGCATGTCGTACCCTTTCTCATTTTGCACATGATGTGGTAGTTTCTCGACGCCCACAGCTTCTTCGAATAAATCCTCGTCACCCGTAAAAGAAATCGCCTCTAGCCTGACAGACCAGACGCCAGTCCAGAACGAGGCAAAGGCACCGATCAAAGAAACCATTGACCTGTCAAGCAATAGCAAGAACGCGTTGGTACGCGCCATTGATGACCGGTCGGTGGCTGAAAAGGGCGAACTTATCTCTTATGTAGGAGCGAAGAGATATTTAATGTTAGAGGGAGGATTCATGACTGACGCGGTGTTTCGTGGCTGCAGGAAGGGTATTCACCGATTTACAACCGGTTTATCTACTCGAAAAAGTACTTGCTGAGGGTAATTGACAAGTTTTGTAAAGTTTTGCCAGAGTTCTAACGTCATGGGTTGCAGTTTCAGCCACTCGGTGATCGTGGCTTTAGATCCATTCCGGATATTGTAAAAAATCCAACGCCGCCAAAAGTAAGGATTGCATGGCTTTCATCCACATCATTTTGGATTCAATTATTGTAATTGCAGAAGCTTGGCAGCAAAGTAAAAGGCACACTGGTGTATACGAGAACAGAGCTTCTTCAGGTTTGAACGCCTTTCAATTTAATTTCCATGTAGCATTGTAGCTAATCTACTGTATCCTTCAGTTCCAACCACTGTACGAAATGATGCCTAAAGATTTTACATGGGCCGATACAATTGGTGCAGATGCTGTGATGGATGAGGGCAAGGGAAAAAGTGGTAAAAAAGATAAATTTTGCCAGCGACCAGGTGTGGAATCGTACGATGCGTCCTTGGCCTGTTACTTTAATCCGACAGAGTACGCAACGGCCATGAACATGGGACTTTATACGGGCCCTTCAATAGAGGGAACGGGCAACAACGTGGACGGCAAGAGCAAATTATCTATTACTGAAACAATAAATCCGGTCGAAGAAGCGATTATTGCCAAGCGTCGCATCGCCACGTACGACTTTTTTTAAAATCAACTAGACTTAGTGGACTGATTTCTCCAATCCTTTTTAATCTGATGCAGATTATTGAATGATGAGCGGGCCAAGACAGTGACGACCATTCTCGAAGCCTTTATGGAGATAACGATCAGCTGCATCCATACATTGGAAGAAATTATCGGATATTTGTTTGACCATGCCATCGCAAATCCGAAGTTGAGGTAACGTCTGCCAATCGAGATGAATGCAATCCAGATTCTTACATTGATTGAATTGTAGCGATTTCTACGCCAAATTGTGCACCGGCATGTCGGAACTCACGCCTGAGTTTAAAGATGGGGCAAAAACGATTAATTTCCGACGGCTTCTCTTGACAAAATGCTACGAAGCGCTCGTTGAAGAACTCGAGAATCCACCTTTTTACTTGTCGGTCGAGACGACAGTCGGATCCAATGGTGTGGTACACCACTCATGGCGACGCAACTGCATGCTCCACAATGTTGGTCTCATGGGCGAATTGTTTCGACGACAATTGCTCACCGAGAACATCATGCACGTCTGTGTAGCCATGATGTTGGATGATGAAATCAAGCCACAAGCAGAGATTATTGAAGCCGCTTGTGGTCTGTTAAATCTGGTGCGTTGGTACAATAATTCGTGTGTCGTCCTGCAATCGTATACTGATACAGAAGAATGCAAAATAGATTGGCGATTTGCTTGATGGATCCAGTCCAGCGTCAAGACGAATGATGGATGAGTATTTCGCACTTCTTGTTCGCATTTACGAGAATTGTGAGCTACCGGATCGTGTGAAGAAAATGATCAATGATGTACGTGATGCGTGATTGCAATTGTCGTGAATTGGATATTTGTAACCTTTTCGTCGTTCGTTGATTGGTTGAAAATATAGCTTAAAACCATGCGAGCTGGTGGTTGGATTAAAAGTCGACAGGAGACTTTATCAACGTCGATCACACCCGTGGCTTCTCCGGCAAAAGTTAATTCGACTGAGACGAACAAGAGTGACTCAGTTGCTACGGTCGTTTCGTAGCGAAAGGCAAGACTAGACATTACTAGATAAAATAGAAACATAGAGGGTATGTAATTAGATCGTACCCCATATATTTAACGGACTAAAGAATTTATTGATTTTATTTTTATCTGTGACCGTATACAAGGTGATAGGCACTGTTCGTCTCGGTTGAAATTTGTACCGTTTGCTTAGCATCAAAGCATCCGTAGTACCGGTAACACGTGCAATTACTAGACCAGTAGCTGCCTTCATATAATTCTGAGCTTCCAGATACATTGCTATGATTCGACATTAATAGAGTATACATCAGTACACTCACATTTAGAGTAAGTCACCCCGGGTCCACGAAGAGCCGCTCGAGGCCATCAACGAATAACAATATGGAGAGAGCACAGATAATGGTTCAGCTTTGCTCTATAACAAAGATATCCACAGAAAACATTATAAATGAATTTGTCAAACGAGCCCTTCCAATACTCAATAAAAGTATTATCGTAAATGATTTTACTTGATATGGATACGATTGTAAATGTCATTGTCCTCTTTGTTTTGCACGAGCGCATTGCACGTAAAGCACGCGATAATGGGTACAGGTTAATGCTGTTCAATGTCGAGATACCCCTATATTTCCACACATGATAAGCACGACACTTTCTTGCCATGGCCTGCGTAAAGCAGCAGCGGCGACGTCTGGCCAACGTTTCGGGGTCTATGTAGATACAATGTACCAATCTTTGCGATATTGCCATTTGCTCATCAACTTAGCTTCGCGTCGTCTGCGGTGCTGGAGCACGTGCAATTAATTTGCGTGCAAAAATCTTCTAGGTGCAACATAATCGGGGTAACTAGATTTGGTATTCAGCCAGTATCCGTCTTATCAATCAGAATCAATGAGGAGAATACAAACGATGAAGCTAAAGCATGACAGTTATCAACAAATCTATAACAATTATTGACACGTCGCTCTTACCGGAAGAGGCTCTTGTCAAAGCTGATGGAACCATTCAATTAAGTGACTCGACCATCTTGTCACGTCATTCGGTATCGACTTGATGGACAAGTGCGTCAGCCAATGGCTGTGTGGATCGTTTGATTTACGAGATCATTGACCGTCAGGTAGCTTCGACGAAAATGTTACCGTGAAGATGTTTGAAGAGCTATTTGCGCTCTCAACGCGTAAATTACCACAAACTGTCGTTCCTACAGCAGTGAAATATGGAGAACTGCAAACCGTAAGAACGTTCTTGTCACAATTCGTATGATACTGGAACCAATGACGCTTTAGTACGCGCAATTATAACGTCGTGGCGACATTTATACTTGGAGTTAGCGGGATGAAGTAGCCAATGGCCGGATCTTGTCCCTAATCTTGCACTTATAAACTGTAACTAGACGTTAGTAAGGTACAAATAAGCTTAACTTCATATCTTCGTCACTTTATACATTAGAAAGACCAAATTCGTCAAGTTAAGATTTAAAGTACCAACTATAAAAGTATCGACTAAATCTTTAAAAAGTACTTCGTAACTTCACTGACCTATACGCTCAAATGCTCCGACCTCTCACTTAAGCAAAGCCTTTAAGCCAATTCTTTTTTCTGTCCGTGCTTCAGCACAGCACCAGACAATTCATCGACAAATGGATTCGCTGTAGCTGATCCTTGTCGTAATTTACGCATACCATTGATAACTTCCCGAGTTTTGGAGATATAGAGCCCATCGAGACTCGAGCGCATTTCAATTTCCATATCTTCCACCATCCGTCCCATATTCGACACATGGGCAAATTGATTTTGAAACTCAAACACTCGTTCTGCCTGCCTTGTCAGCATTCCATCAAGCGTCAAATGACCCAATTCCGACTTTTTGACCTTCATGAATAGCAACACGGACGTTGTCAAGCGGTACGTGGCTTTTTTCACGCCTTTATCTAGCTTGTCGCTGCTCTCCTGAACTTCAATCACATGGATTGAATTCCACTCGCCTTTCTGGACGAATCGCTGATCTTCGACGTCTTTTTTTACAAGAAAACACGCCGCAAATCCTGGCTCCAGATCCCACATATACACGGACGAAATACCACCTTGATAGTACAATTCACGGTATGAGTCAAAGATCTCGTTCGCATGCACTTCCAGCTCCCGTAGTGTCTCGGAAGGATAGAAACTTTCGTCTTCCGAGACTGGAGGATCGTAGTGATTTGTCCATGGTGAACGGTACGAGTCTCCGTCGCGATTATAGTCGCAAAGCAGATATTTCCGACCGTTCGCTGGATCGACAGTAGTGTGTAGCGGCTGATCTACCCGCTGATACAGCTCATCAGCAATACTTGGAGCAAGGCGGGTGAGATGGTACACGTCTGTCTCGACCTCCCGCGGCGGCATGCGGCGCATGAGGTTCAGACACGACGTCATGTCGCCATCCGGCTTGGCGTCGGTACTCATAGGAACAGAATATGATTGGGTCTTTGGAAAAGTTAATAAAATGTTTCAGCCAATGAATCGAATTCAAAATCTATTCGAAAACTAGCCAATCCAATGCGGTACTTTGTGCGCACCAGCTATTTTTTGTTTTTGTACGATCAACTGTGTTGTTCGTGTACGACCAGCATGAGCAAGCGTGTCAAGGTGCATCTGCAGCACCAGGAGTCATTCGAGGCCACGGTTCCGATCGTTGGTCAATACGAGTAACAATTAAACGTACCACATACTTTGTGCTGATTCATGTACTTTACTGTGGTGTAGCAACGTTCCGCAATGGACCACCACCTCCGAATACGCGCAAGGACTTGGTGTTTGAAGTGTTCGAAAACCCGGCAAAAAAGCAGCGTCTCGTAATCGCCAGTAGTGAGAGAGTGGCATATCAAGGTGCAAACTTTGGCTATTTGAGCTCTAGCCATGACTTTGCCAATTATGCTGTCGGAGTGTACGACCGACAGACCAAAACTGTACGACTGTGCAATGTACCTCAGCTCTACGTCATGCAACAAGCGATTAAAAATGCACCCGAGACTGTCGACGATAGTCATGAGTACGACAAGAGTAATATGGAGCAGCGTCGTGAGCTCGTTGAAATTTTTGGCAGCAAGAAAAGTAAACGGATGCAAAAGACTCGGGAGGAGAATCTCGTGAACCTTGACAATATTAGTGGTGCAGCTTCAGTCTCTCAAACCTTGCAAAAAAAGATTTCCGCGGCAAAACGCAAGCTTGAAGAAGAACGTGTACAAGATGGAAACTTTAGCAAAGTAGAAGCGGCACTTGCAGCCACGCGTAACGCTCTTCTTCCACCATGTGATGTCGACGCTCCGACACCTGATCGAGTGTACGATCTTACAAAGTGTACGTACCTTTTCCAACGACTTGTGGTAGTTTTTAGAGTTCATTCACGGATGTTGATCCTATTAGTCATGGATCACGCGGTGATGGAATCACTGACCATCATGGCTGAGGAGGTCCTTGAAGCGCTTGAGACCACGAGTGTAGCCGAGTACGCGGCGAGTTTAGCCCTCGCGACGCTCCCGACACGCTTGCTACTGTCTCTATCTGTACCGTACGATAAAAACAAAGTGTGCCTCATCGTGTACGTGGCGTATTTGATTGATTTTGCCAACTCAAGATTCCCGCTTCGCAAATCCGCAGCCATGTTTAGTGAAGAGAAAGGCATACCACTAGTGATTACGCGTCATTTTTTAAAGCTGTTTACCGACATGGTCGAGAGCGAGAATGGGTACCCGTCGTACCTTCAGTCGAAAGCAATGAAGGACAAGCTCAGTCTCTACTTGTTCGTCGTGGCGCTTACCGTGAATGGCTTTGTATTGGATTTGACCGAAGTTGGTACTGATCTCAAAAAATCGTCGATCCAAGTTCAAGCATATGCCCGTCAACTCGGTTGCATTGTCGAGAAAGCCAAAGTTGACTCGGCAGTCTACGGTAGTACCGGTCCTTCGTCTAAGAAACAGGTTTATCGTGCTGTGCTCTCAGTACCGCTTCACTTTCCACTTCCAAAACGGGGCGGTTTACTTCGACGCTAAGACAAGTGATTACGAATCTCATACACAAACTTGTAGCTCACGACTTTAATTTGGGTTTATTCAAAGATTATAGATACATCTCTCTCTCTCTCTCTCAAAATTACTTTGTAGGACGACCCCCGAGGTCCGAGTCGGTGGAAAAACGGGATAGGGCTGACGTCCGATCGAAGGAACCGGACTCAAGCATGGCGTAGCTGTCATTTGTACCTCGCATGTCGTCCATCCAATGCGACTGTCCGTCTCCACGAGGTACTTGACTCGATCGATCGAGCGCTTCCGACATGGTCGTGCCGACGGTGTCGCGTCCAAAATCATCGACACTCCCATCAAAGGAATGGAGCACGCCCTGACCATCGTACGTACCTGAAAAAGAGTTTGCGTACGATCCGGCAATCGATCCGGCAAACGATTCGGCGTACGATTCAGCGTACGATTCGGCGTAACTCGCCGATGCCGCATTGAATTCCATCGAGTAAGCATCAAAATTACTGATGCTTGGATGGGACGCCTGTGCTGCGTTCTTCTTGTTGAATGGAGACGTGGACGGTTGTGCGCCATTTACCGTCGATTGGGCCGGGTCAAAATTGTACCGCTTCGGTTCCACAGACGGAGGTGGTCCACTATCGGGTACCGTCAACATGGCAATCGACATGGCTAAGGGGTCCGGCGTGTTTCTAGTAGACGCCGTGTCCATAGTCGTATAATTGTGCTCGGAAGGTGTGTGTTGTACATTTGTCTCTGACATTGGATGAGGTTCTGAAGTCGTGGCCTTCGACGGAGCGTAGTCCTGCATAAAGTGCTTTTCATCGTTCAACTGCTGCGCGTTTGTTTTGCGGTAGATGATGAAGCCCGCGACGCCCACGATAAGGACGGCGGCGAGGACGCCTAGAATTATTCCGACACTCATGTAGCCTTCCTGAGCCCTTGGAACGCTCGCAACCAGTGGGGGATTCGATTGTGGGCGTGTGCAGTACTGAAAATACTGTGTAGTCTATCGTGAAACGGCCTCGAGTGCATTCGAAATGACAGCTGCTAAGGTTGAGACAGGGAACACTAAAGGAAAGTAAAGGGCCATTCTTTGCTGCGATCATTTCAGTACAGTCGACCGTGGGGCCTTTTTCTACCAAAGTCTTTCGATTAGTGCTGTGGGGCGCGAGGGGACAACGTGCCGGTGTGCCCGACTGCTCGCTCAAATGCTCCCAATAAGTAAAAGTACATGCATTACCACCTCTCATAATGGCAAGATCGCACTAGAGTAGCCTTTCACTAAGCAAGTTGCACCTTTTGCTACCAGCGACGCGATTAACAAGATGAGGTCCAGATTCCTCGCAATTAGGATGCGCTGGCTATTTCCAAACAAAATTCGAACCGAGCAATCGTATTTTAATTGCAAAGGGTCCAAGCAAGCACGCCCGCAAGTTTTCCATTCTCAAGTTGCTGACGTCAGTTTGTCACACAATCAAGTCCCTTTTGTGCGGAAGAGGGAGGAACATAAGGCAGGGGGTATGCTCACGCTTGGAGAATGAGGCCTAGGATGAGCACATATAAAATGAGACAATATTGAGACTATCGCCCTTTATGCCATGTGAGCCATGTAGTGCACAAGATCGTTACATTTCTATGTATAGTACCTGCCCCACCGTTTAAAGTTATATCGCTACATTACTTACCAAAAGCGAGGTCTGCGCCTTTACTGCTTTCGACCCTTTCATATGCACGCTTTGCGTCATTCAGAAACATTGATCAGCAATTTAACGCATCGGATTCGATCAAATAATATCGTTTAGAATTTACGGACATACAGATACATAGCGATCGAAGATGCTGGTGGATCGTGGTAGAAGGCACGTCCAAGTACATAGTCAAAGCTCCAAAGTCTTGTTTGACCTTGGACGCAAGGTTATGCTGCATAAACTTTTGTCATCGTTTGATTGCTAAGATGGCGCCGCACCATCCACATCACCATTATTTAACAAGCTTTCGTTCGAGCGTCAGTAACGCTGGTGCGCAACCGATATAATTTAATGCTGTCCCGAGGATTCCTACACGGAATTGCAGTCGTTGGATCGATCGCTAGATTGGTCACGCAAACTCTTCCTCTGGTCGTGAGTCAATTGGTACGGCCGTGTCGGAAGCGTTGGATCGACTGAGTTAAGTGCCTGCAGAAGACGGACAATCGCATTGGATGGACGACGTGCGTAGTCGACCCTATCCCTTTTTCCGCAGATTTGGACAGTCCCACGATTTAATTGAAGGGTATTTATGTTAGAAATAGTTAGGTATAGTTGATCACAGCACATTCTTGGAGCATTCTCAGCGGGGTGCTGTCCTCTTTTTTATCTTACCACAACCTATCCTTTTTCGGCTGGCTCAGGATTTCTACATCACGTTCTAGCCCTTTTTTCGTACTCCCTCTTTAATATTTCGCGGAGCAACAAAGCCACAACAATTTATATCACCTATCGGTATTTCTACTGGTTTTCTTACCGAAAAAAAGTTTTGCCTGAATCGCAAAATTTAGCACATGAAGAAATGTATCGAATTTAGTATCTCAGTCGTATAATCTTCGATGCGAAATATTTTAAACATATATTTTATTCAAGCAAGAATATTTAATTATTGTTAACGGCTGCTCACCATAAGTTTTTTTTATTTTGTCCGCGCAAGGTGCTTTGTACCCTTGTCAGCCTGTTAGCACTAAGGAAAAATTCTACACCCGCGCAAAAAATGGTGACTTGAACGTTTTCGGGTGAATTTAACGACCTCTCCGTATCTGTCGAGCGCACTTTGCACTGCTCGAAAGACTTTTCAGCTTCTCGAGTCCTGAGCAGATGGCTCCCTTTCTGCTATTTAGCGCCTCAGGCACGTAATGGCATTTAAGTTTCACGTGCAAAGTGTATGCTCGAGTGCTTAGACAGTATAGGAATTGATAATCTTGAAGGTACCCGATCATAGCTAGTAGAGCTTAAGGCTCCCTCCTTTAAAGAAAAGAAGCGAAAGCTTTCTTTTTAAAGTAAAATAGCAGAAATGGCCACTATGGCGATCATGATCAGGTCTTCGTGGCGTTCGCACTTCATTTAATCGAAGGCAGCGCTGGACTTTATCTGTATAACTACTCAACCAGTGCTAATTTCATAGCGTTGTTTGAATAAAGCAGCCAGCAATATATTTACTGTAGCGTTTGCACGGGCAACACACTTTCCTAGTCATTGCGCAGAAAGAATCCGATGAGTCTTCTATATTTGTAGTCCGGCCTAAAATATTAGCGGGTTTGCGACCTGATAAAAATGGTGCTCATTAGTCAAAGCAATAAATGGTGGGTAATTACCAAACACTTTGGTCCAGAAGGGTGAAACCAGCAAATTTTAATCTGTCGTAGCTACTTACGCATAAAATAATCGACATACTTTATCAACTACATGAGTAATAAGCTCTTAAGGAATAAAGTTGACAAAACCCTGTGGTCTGACCCGTAACCATCGTATATCTCTTTTGTCAAAAATCGACGCTTTTAAATAAAGTGCAGATAAGCCTTGGCTATTTCAAATGACCCAATCAAACATACAAAGACCTTGTTGCTGAACAGGCCGCTATCGATGTAAGACCGAATCACAAAGTCGTGCACATCGAGTTAAAAGGGTATTTAGGCAAATCTATCCTTTTTCCATTGTCATTAAATGTCTCACATAGCGTGGACGGCATTAAGTGCTCGATTTTTGAGACAAGAAGATTTTCAAATAATTTTGAGTCAATGTCATTCTGCTTTAGTTTTGAATGAGAAATCTACACTAGCAGGTCCTTCAAGAAGACCTTGAAGTCTCTCGTAATTGACATGGATCGGACCAGTGTAACGATCGCTTACCGTCTGGAATAAAGAACCCGCTGAGTGACGTAATTGTCGTCACTGGCAGCATTAGGTAAGAGGTGGCAAGAAAATAATCCTTAAGCGCTCTCTTTTCAATTTGCAGTTTGCTTTTAGGAACAAATACCCGTCTTTGTAGCACTGTCCCGCTCGCAACCCAAACCTCAGTCGACAACCAACATTCCAAATAGCTTCCTCTGCCACAGTGTTACATGACAGCGCTTATTCGTCAACTTTCAGAGCTTAAAGCAAGGGTGCTCGTGGCCACATGAAGAGGAGGAAGTCTTCCTTTGATTATAAGTACAAGCCACATAGTAGGGAGTATCGGATTTCGAAGAGTAGTCTTTTCGGCACCAACGTAACGTTAAGTGGTTGCACGAGCGTGTAGTACAAATATCTAGAGCTCCTTTGGAAACTCAGTGGCTAAATGTTTTTGCCTTATGGAGGAATTCTGATCTGCTACTCCAAACACGATTTTTGCTTTCAAGATAGTTGTTCATCTGGCTTTGCTTGATCTTTACTCGTCCTTTTTTTATCTTTTGTTTGGCTTCGCGGTAAGAGTTCACATATAAAAACCTGAGCCCGGAGATCTGTATTTATACGCCTCTGACTTTCAACGGACTCCATTAAGGTGCTCGACAATCGATTAAAGGATTTATGAGATTTAACGAATAAAGAGCTGAAGCTTGTCCGAATCATCAAAAGCAAAGTGCTATATTTAAAGTTCCAGACATTAGGAACTTAGATCAAGACATCACTGAAAATCGAAAGCGTCATGTTCAGACGGCCTACGGCCCTGCACTACGTCAATAAGCGCCGCTTGATGGCAGCAGCTTGTCAGACTTGGTGAAAATTTTATCGAGTAATTTATAAGGTCCGTAATAAATTTGTATCATATCTTTATATTTGCTTGCGAGCACATGAACTTGCACACGATAAGGGTGCTTTTCTAAAATTATGCTAGAAAAAATTTCTAGCACAAATTACCCACGCGGATGTTACACCTATAGCATAAGAGGACACCGTCCTTGATGCTCTAAATTTGATGTCTCAAACCGGGTTGGACATCAGTAAATTAAAAAAATCTTTATCAAGAGCAAAGGAGATCAAGCAAAGCAATCCGAGTACTACACAAGAGGCCACTGTAAATACTTTTACGTTTGACCATCCCTCGGGTAAACCACCTCATCTATTGCGCAATGGAATCGGGTCATCGTGCAAACAAATAAAGATTCGAGTTACGAGACCAAAGCTTTTCAAATAAAAAGAAAACGACAAGTGAACTAAAGTAGCAACATGTGACGATTGTAGTGTTGTCGGCCACAAAAGACGTATTGTACCGCTCTCACGAGTATAGAAGCATGTTGTTGCACTGGACACGCGCTGCATGCTGTCTTATAACCAGAAGATCAATCTTCTAGAGACAATTTTTAAACGGTAATCGTCATTGTCTCCATGGACAATGCAACCCTAAAGGTAATTTCGAAGTCTTGGTGAATGGACTTGAGCTCGTAAGGACCAGAAATGAGATGATGTACGTCGGCCTTGAAAACGACTAGGGTATCCAACTTTCTCGGACACCCGTGCACATGAATCTGTTTGGATCTCGTTTTTCTTGAGCATCGGGGGATTCCAGATCATGCCTAATCCTGGGAACGAAAACGTTATCATCTGGGGTGATACAATCACGCGAGTAGTATTTAGATATTGACTAAACTATAAAATAATACCTTGCACCAAAACGAAACACCACGATGCAACTCAGTCCAAACTTATGCCAGACCAGATGAGTTACAGGACATTGCGGAGCTCGCAAAATCCCGGGTCTAACAACAGCAATATTATTATGACCGTTCTTATGACCATTCAGGAATGACGCGTCAAGTTTATTCTCAGCAGATCCAAGAAAGGCTGCCTCATGACACAGACGTTGAACTTGTCAATACATATATTCACATAAATTCAAGAATAAATCTAAAATGAGAACTGTTCGAGAACGATCTGGCGTATAAAAAGCTACGCGAGCACGCAAACATATTTTTTTCGCCCAGATCTTTCTATCGAGACACCTATCGTGAAATAGAGAATTGGATGCAAAGTGAATTGGATGCAAAGTGAATTGGATGCAAAGGTTTGCTTGGGCCTAGTACTAAGTCTTTATTCGTCAGGCAATGAAGCCACAATCCTTGACAGCGCAAAGCAAACCAGAAATGGGTCAAAAGGGTCGATAAAGCAAGCATTACTCGACAAAGTCCATCTCCCTTTTTCGGTACCAACGTTCTTTGTTTGGATGTATGCGGGCTGGTGCATTATGCATGACTGCCGTCAGCTAAGCCTATCGAAGAAGATTTTGGCGATTCCCATGCCACGTAAGAATACGTCAGTGTCCAAAAGTCATTGGCTCTCGTGTATGGACCTTTCTTAGGGTTTCTACTGCCAGATGGAATGAATATTCAAGCAATTGTCATTCAGCTTTAGATAGTATCATTCAGGATGTAGCCACTCCCCTGAAAACCTAGCGGAAGTCCGAGTACGTTTGGCCGGCTTTAAGATATTTTTTTGAGGTTCTAAGAGATGTGATAGGAATCTCCTTTGGACGACGTCTACACGTTCACACAAACGGAAGATGTGGCAGACCACGTTACGGCTTGAAGTTGTGTGTAAAAGACTTCGCCGGACAAAAAGCGTTCAATTGGACCTCGAAAAGATAAGGATCATCGGATGGCGGCCTGTGCCTAGGACAAGAAGCAAATTCAGAGCTTAAAAGAGAACTTCACCCTACGTCTTAATGCTTTGCAAGAGCGAGAAAGAAATATTCTCGAGAAGCGTTAATTATAATGTTTGGACGAATACCTTTGCTGCTTCACCGAAGTCATCAGCTCTCAGTCTTCAGTGACAACGTGATACCCGAATGCATGTTTTAAACTTCGCGATCGAGAGAGCTTTTTCAAAATATAGGCTAGATCATTCCATTGCATCTACCGATCGGGAGATTAAGCCTATCAAGCTGATGTACCCTGTTCATGACCAACAGCTACTTGCATTTATGCATGCGCTTAAAGCATGCCTTGTGAAATTTTGCAATCGACCATCTATGGTCATAATAAATCAAAAGAGTATTAGGATGATCCTGACGCAGAGTGTCTGATTTTATAATAAGATTGCCGAACTTTAGTCTTTGTAGATGCAGGTTTTTGGTAAATCTAACAGCGCGGCTGATGCATCGTCAGGCAATTTAAAATTCGAGGACAATGCTGCCCAAGTTTGCTTGCAAGAGCTATTGGAAGCGGCTAAGAAACACGAAATCGTGGCCAGAAGCAGAACTAGCATTGTCACAACGGATCAACTCGCAAGTACAATGTATTTATAATGTAGAGACCTACAGTAGATCATCAAGAATATATAAAAAGGAAAGATTGTGCCATAGTGCTAATTGCAATTTTGTACATTTATTACTTAATAGGCGAAGACTAGATTGCACGACTATAACGACCTATTTCTTAAAAAACGCGTTATCAATAAGAACCACAATTTTGTTTCGTCAGGCGGCCACCCAGGACTTCACAAAAAAGCTACCTGACCGTGCGTCAATAGTACTACTAGCCGAAATAAATGAAGTTCATCCTGCGCCATTTCAACACTTGCGACTTGTGTAGGCTACACAGCCAAAACTACCCGGATTGCTACAGTCTCTTAATGTTCCGAGAGACAGAAGGGTCACTTACCGTGACTCTACCGAAGACCATGAGTGGTGTCGATACAATCACGATGATTGCTTATCATTTAGCATAAACAACTAAGTTTATTGCTTCGAGAACAGAAGACGATACTGCAAAAGTAGGATGGTCTTCATGAAGAAGTATATGTAGATCCATGGCACGCCAAGGTTAATTGTGTTAGATTAAGACACGACATTCACATCCAAGCTATGGCAAGCAAACGTGTCTGCTGTAGAAAAGCAGCATAATTTCTTGTTGAATGGGCTGAAGAGGACGAAGGAGAAAAACCGAAGAGTTTGCGGTGAAGAAGACCCGGAGCGAAGACACTTGAGCAGAAGAAGGAATATTTGGAAGTGATTGATTTGATGGGACTTACACGTCTAATTCTCGTAACCACTTATTCTACATAACGAAATTACCAAATTGTTAGAGGTAAAAACCATGTTGACCCGCACTTCGGATTGGACCGGGTTGGGTTGTGTACCTTACCTGAAGCCCATAACCCTCAATACTCCTCTTCGGGTTTCAGTCCGCATTTAGATTGGATTCATTAAAACTTGCCTCTGAGACGTTGTCAACCCAGCACTGTAGGATTGGAATGAATTTCTGCGGTTGGCGAGATAGCCTAAAATTGACGCGTACATTTTGAAGTGGATCTAGGACATGTTCTTTACGTGCCTAACGGTTGGGCATCGAATACATGATTCAACAAGTTGGAAGATTAGGGCAAAAGTTTCATCTTCGCCAAGACACTTTACTCAAGGACGCACTGTAGCGGATTGTCCCTGCACGCTCTCCATATTGCATATGTAGCTAGGATCCATGGCTTAATTACATGTGTAGGCAGGATATGTGACGCGAGTCACCACCTAGACGCGCGTCGACGTGCCTCTCTCTAATTGGCTAATAATTGGGACGCAGCCCATCTTTAGCCAATTACGAGCCATCTTTTGAATTTAGTGGTCGTGAGGCGGAGGCCTCCCGCCGAAAATAAAACAGAGTTGAATTTGCTTCTTCGAGCAACGTGCAAGACAGTAACAGACTTTAGGCCCGTAAAACGAGCGCACGAGGCATTACGACGACCAAACTAGGCTAGATCAGGACTTCAAAGTCGGCGACATGGTGTAATTAGACAGCAAGTCCTTGTTTTTTGCTTGCTGAGTCAAAGAAACTCGCGCTTAAATGTATCGTCTCATTTTTAACCGTCAAGAAACAAGATTTCGCGCCTTCATCAATATCAGCAGCAAGTCATGCAAATAGCAATTAACAAGCGTACATAACTCAATTTTAATTGTTGGCCTTTTGGCGAGTCGCAAATCCATTTTGCCTTGAACCAAACACTCATTTGGATACGTTCAGGCATCATCATGCATGTAACATGAAATGAGACTATTCAATTTGGATCTAAAACTACATATGTTCTTAAGATATAAAATATAATTTATGATTTAATGTCTGTGCATAAGATATATACGAGCCTCAACCTATGTTAAAAATGGTAAGTACTATAAAATCTGATACTCAACATAAACTGTCAATGTACTATTTTCTCTGAATTCACGATGGCTGTTGGGTTGCCTGCAATGCAGACGGCGGCGGTACCATGTTGAGTGAGACCACTGGCCGCTGTTTGCACACACAAGGCTGGTCGGCTTTGCCACCGCAGTGACAACATGTTTTAGTGAGCACTTTGGAGCCAAAGGTTGTTTGCCAGTGTGGTGGCCACGTCGTCTCGATCGATGCACGTGCACACAATCGCACGTAGAACATTGCCAACCGCGGGTAGAGTCCATCGAGTTGTAAGCCACATCGCACAGCGTAGGCAATATTGGTAAAAAGTGTAAAGTCACACAGATAGGGTACGTTAGAGTCGACGAGAAACTGGTGGCCAGCGAGGTAAGACTCCCATAGATTCAATTCAGTCTCCACAGATGCCCACTTGGCCTTTACGACAGCCGTAATACGCTTTCCGTGTGGAAATCGGCGCAAATATACAACCAAATCACCCACAACAGATAAAATCTCATTGGCTTCGTGCAGTCGCGACTGGGCCACGGCATAGAGAGCTGGTGACGTGGGCATACATGGCGTCTCGGGGTATTTCCTCTCGAGGTACTCGAGAATCGCGCTAGACTCGTACACAATTGTACGATATTGCGGCATCATAAGGCGAGACATGCCCAAAGCAGCTTCAGTCACTTTGCTCTTGGAATCCAATGTTTCAAGACGGAGCGTGTCGTCGCAAAGCGGTGACGTTTCTACCGGTTCGACGAGGACGGGGATGCGCATCCGTGGATTCAACGCGCGGAAAAAAGGCGTCTTGAGCACGCCACTAGAAAAACTTACGCACACACTACGGTAGGGCAGTTTCTTCTCCTCTAAAGCGATTAAAATGCGCCACGCTGTGGAGGAACAAACGTGAGCAACGTCATTTTTATGGTTAAGAATTAGACTCACCTTGAGGACTACCAGAGCCCCAATAGACCACGCGTTCATTAGGAAGTGGCGCTAGAAGCAACATCTCCCGCTCGCTGGAGACCAAACGATTCGGGTCTGAGTCAGGGACAGACACTTGCTGCGATGGCATCATCTCAATGTATTCTACGGTCGCTGGACCACAATGATTAGGGAGCATATAAGCAAGGTATCAGATTGAGCAATACCCAATAGGATTGCGCAAAACGAGACACGTCAGAGATTTTTTTCTGAGGTTTTGTACCTTTGGCCGTATGACTACAAATTGGTACACGAAAAAAAAGGTGATTGAGGACTTTTTCTATACACTTTTACTTGAGTGTCGATGTTGAAGTTGCGCTTCGTGTTTCTACACTATTCTATGTACCCACACCAAGGCGGTAGCCTAATAAGTTCTAGATCGCATCTCGTTCTCAATGGCCACTATGTCCAGTGATCCTCCACCATGCGTCGCCGACGACTGGTTCGTCGTTAGCAATGACGGTGATAGTCACGGTTTTTCGCTAGAAGACAGTAGTCCGAATAAATGTAGCAATGTTTCAGGTGTCCGAACGCACCATCGAAGTCTCGAGACTCAAGAGCGTAAATCAAAGATTTCTCATTTTGATACCAAGCAGATGGACTCGACGTCTTCTCAGACGAGACGCCTCGAGCACTATAAGGTGCTCATTTGGTACAATGGATTAAAGACGCCTATTGAGCTGTTAGACGAGGCCCAAAAGGCAATCATTGTGGCTGTAGAAGGCTGTTTGACGCAGGAAATGGTACGAGAGCTGGTCCTTGGACAGCCACAGCTTTGCCAAAAATTTTCACACGTGACACCAATGAATGTACATGAGATGATTCAAGTGTGTGAGCGCTTAAATGATGAGATGAAGTGGGTACATCTACGCACACAGAAAGAGGTTGGCCCAGACGTAGTAAAATGCTCTACACTGCAGCTGACGTCTCAGAGTGAGCATTCTGATGAGAAATCATACCGTCAGTTACTTGTCGAGAGTACTTTTGAAGCAGAAAGCAATGAAGAGCTTACGGATTGGCGGTGTGGCAGATACTATAGCAATACTCTAGAAAATGCGTGGCGTTTTGAACTTCGAATTGGGCAACTTGTTGATGCGCTAGACACGGATAAACGCTGGTTTGAGTCTCGCATCGTAGATACGGGTGCTGTGTACGTAAAAGTTCACTATCGTGGCTGGACGAATCAGTGGGATGAGTGGCTACGCCGAACGTCATCACGTCTTGCTCCATTGCATACCAAAGTGCCAAACTGGCGAGCATTTCACGTAGACGATGAGATTTTAGTAGGCTTTGAAGCAAGTGGCAAGTCACATCCAGAATGGCGGTATGCGCGTGTGACAGCGTGTGCTGTGGAAGATGACTCGCTTCAGATTGAAGTAGATGTTGATGGAAAGAAGAAGTGGATGGATGCACAAGATGAACTTCTTTGCCAAAAGGGTACACACAAGCCAATAAATACTAGTGCAACGAGAGAATTGCCTATGCCCCACACGCTACTTGCAAACTACTTCGAGCAGCCACAAGAATTGATGCCTTCTCAAGAGCCACACGTCGACAAAGTCGAGTCTCTCTGTCGGTCAACACAAGCTATGCAAATAATGGACTCTGTTGTGGATAGCGACGAGTGGTGTGTTGTATATGATGAAGACGATGATTGTGTTTTTGGTGAGAAAGACATGGAAATAGCCGAGTCCAGAGCCAAAAGCGATGCCGCAATTGGCACCAAAGCGTTAGTTTTATCGGAAAGTGAGAATGTAAAAGGTGACGCTGCGAGTATTATGAAGCCATTAAATCTCACGACAATATATGATCGTCAATCGGCAACAAAGGTGAAAAACCGGCTAACGGTGACCACGAAGAAGGACAATAGATGGCGCTTTGAGCTTCAAGTCGGCCAATTGATCGACGCTTGTGACACGGACAACAAGTGGTACGTTGATTTTTCTATATTGGTGAAATTAATTGATAATGGTCGGATATCGCTCTCTTAGGTACGAATCGCGCGTGGTTGCATTGCGCTTAAAGAGTATTAAAGTGCACTATCGCGGCTGGACGTCTATATGGGACGAATGGATTGAGTGTGCGTCGACACGAATAGCGCCGTTGCACACAAAGGTTCGGAATTGGCGTGCGTTTAAGGCGGGTGACGGTGTGATGGTGGGGCGACAGGTTGCGAAAAAAAAGAGTCCAGAGTGGCGCAACGCCATTGTGACCAGTTGTATCGACGTGGATAAAAATCTTCGCATTGAGGTCGATACAGGTGACTGTAGTATTTGGATGGATGCTCAAGACGAGATGTTGTGTCCCTTAGGGACCCACAAGGCGGTTAATTCGTCAATTTATGTTGCACCGTTGATTTAAGCTAAGTGAACTTGTTTAAGTGGGATCGAAATTTACGATTATGTTCAGAATTGTTCCCTTTTAGTACTTGGCGCCTTCCTTTGAGCATATTTAAAAATTCATGATTGTATACATTTGCCGTAGTTGATTAATTTCTTCGTTTATATTATACTATTTTGTATTGATACTGTCAAAAAAACACAAATGCGTCCCAGCCGAAGTCGGAGTAGGAGTGGATCTCTGGACAGTTTAGGGCGTCGCCGGCGTCGTGGTAAATCATCCAGTAGTCGACACCGTCGTCCTTCTGTCTCCTCGTCGCGTTCCCGGTCGCGTTCTTCGTCTTACGGGCGTCGAAGGAGTCGCCGGACGCGTAGTAGAAGCTATGGACGCAGTAGAAGTCGCCGTCGTCGATCTTATAGCCGCAGCAGGTCTAAAAGTCCGTCTTTAGCTCGTCATCGGCGCTCTCTTTTGCGCTCTGCGCCGCGTAATGTGAAAGAGAGCGCTAAGGTAGAGGCCAAGCAGGAAGTAGAACGACCAAATGCGATATCGCTTTTGAGTGAAGAGGAGCAGATGAAGTTGCTGCTGGGCTTCGAAGGCTTCGACTCGACTAAGGGAAAAGAAGTGGACGAGAATGCTAAGAGCGCGGCTACGGGTACAGCTCGACGTGAGAATAAGCGAGAGTACAGACAGTACATGAACCGCAGAGGTGGCTTTAATCGTCCTCTAGACAAGTCATAGAAGCTCCGCAGGAGAGTCTTCCGTAAATTGGTTTTCTTTTAGAGCACATATTTTTTTGTCGCGGCAAATCTTGGATTAAATACTATGCGACCGTTTTGACCACTATATGCTTCTTGTAAAGGATGCAGCAACAGAGATACTTTGGTAGCAAATATCTTAAAACGATGCCACTTTTGGTCGCTTTCTTGATCTCATGTGGTGAATATGAAGAAGACGTTAGGGCAACTTTTGTACCAACTTTGAGCTCAAAGTATTTATTAACATCAATTACTAAAAAATTTATAGCCCTAGATTAGCACGCGAATGACAATGTACAACAACCATAAGAAGATTACCAGCATGAAGTGATAATATGTAGACAAGAAGTTTGACTGGCTCATCCATGTGTTTGTAAAAGTGAGGTTATGCGAGAAAATTTACGTGCACTCAATTACGCAAGATCAAGAATAAGCCAAAGCATGAAATGAAAATTTAGTAGTCGCTCCTTATACGATCTTTTTTTAGAGAATAAACAGCTTACGAATCGCAATCTATTGTGTAGGATACGCAGGAAGGTTTTACCAAGGCTAGGGAATGCTTTACCGAGAGACTGAGGTTACTAAATAACATTGACAAAGATGATGGCTTTGCTAAACGAGTCTGCAATCGATATGGAAGTTTATATCGTGCCGGGTACAAGAGCGAAAAATTTAACTCGGAAAGTTGATGAGATCAATAGCGAAGCAGACGCTCAAGCTGCAAACGCTAAGCGGCAAAAAGACCTCGAGGAGGCAATTGTACCCTCAGACATGAATAGAATGGAGACTCATAGCAAGAGTCAACTATAAGTGAAAACAATTCACCCCCTCAGAACCCAAATCGCATATTTGGGTCATTGTAAGCTCCGACAAAGTGCGAAAGGTCTAAATCTAATAGTGAGCGCCAAATCTGAGCCCCTTGCCTTATGTGCGGATATTACTCGTGTATATTACGATTGAAAATTGGAACTCGTTCTGTGCAGGTCGTTGTCTGTTAAATCTATGACTGTGCAGCCATCACTTCTTGAGGCAGCATGTTCTTGACCCAGAGCCTTCTTGTCTGTCCTCCAGAGATTAAAGACTAACTAAAAACACAAATATCGATCCATCTCATGTTAACGATACGTAAGACACGAAAGACATTCGGGCCAAAAAATGTATAAATGATACAAAAGGACACCCAATGCTGCCGTCTACGTACAATCTGAGCTAACTCTATAGAAAGTAGGCACCAACAGCGATGACAATCGACACAACAGAGCCCATGGAGGCCTGCACGAACGGCATCGTATCCGACGAACCAGATAGTGCTGGCTCAGTACGCGGAGCAATGGCGCCACCTGAGTTGCCCGTGGGGCCTGTGTCCTCCTCACCCACCGTGGGCTCGTCACCCATGGTGCTGGAATCCAGGCTTGCGTCGCTTGTTGGTGTGTCAACAGTTTTATCCGCATCCGTTTCGTCTGTTAACAAGAAGTCGGTGGGAACCTCGACATCCAAGGCGGCGGAAGAGGCAAGGGACGAGATTTGAAGCGTCGATGATGTGGCATTCGTTGACGACACGTCCGAGTCGGCTGTGGTATTCGACGAAGACTGTTCCGAGTCGGCTGCGGTCACCTGGATTGTAGCACCGGACGCACTGGAAAGGGCTAACGCAGCGAGGAACAGAGCGTGGAATACCTTCATGAATCTAGTTTTTTTAGGACTGACGGGAGGGATGAATGTTCAGCGAAATATCTGCGACATGAGCCCTGACAATACCACAGCCTGAAAACGTAGCTTGGATATTGTATAGTATTTATTATGCCATTTCTATAGCGGATCTACATAATTTGATTTGTTGCTGTAATTGGACTTTTCGCCAAATCATGGTACTTATTGCGTCTCACACGCCACAAGGGTAACCTTAGCCGCCATCTCGCTCTGTAAAGATAAGATAACTGTACTATAGCGGCGCTATCCATCCACGGTCTTTGATCTACAATGTGTCAATATCACCAATGCTCAAGTTTCGCTACTCACTTACACGTGCGAGCAACATAAAATTTAATGGTTTTGTGTAATATCACCACTGCCCTTCTGGCAAATTTATCTTCTAAATGCTGCAGCCGTCCAATTGCGCAAATTAAATAAGCCAGAATACCAGAGAAAGCATCATGATCTGGCAAATACTCATTTGGTAAAAAATCACGTCGTCAAATCGACAAATTGCGCACGTCGATGCGAAACGATATCCCGCATATGTACTTTTTGTATGCTTATTAGATCTTGGCAAAATTAAATTTAATAAGTCGAAAAAGATTTTATAGGGTAATTATGTAGCGCTACAGCCGTTACATAGAGCCGAGCTTTGATGTAGAAAAAACTCATTTCCCATTAGGAAAAGTAGCGTATGGTGAAGCTGTTTTTAACCTTAAAATTGAAATAAATTTAAATCATAATCGCGGTAGCAAATGTTAGGGTTTAGATATTACCACCAGCCAATGTGACAAACAATGGGCTTGTGCAACTCCGTTTTAGTTAGAGTCGACCTCAGCGACACCTAAACGTGGATAGTGCAGTAAAGCAGATGATCCCTAAGGGGCGCGACGTGCCTCTTGTGCGGTGGTACAATAATTTCATTCTACAGAGCTCGCGGAAGCCTATGGACCGTCTCCGAAAATACTACTAAAGCGCAGTTTGAATTTAGTATTCGAAATAACTAGAACCTTGTAAGTAAGCCGCAATTTTTAGCCGCACGTGGGAATATAATAATTATAAGCTCATTGAATCAGGCACCGTTAGCATCCTGCCGAAGTCAACTTATCTTGTTAATAAAGGAGCAAAATGTACTTTAAGATTATGGACGTGCACTACTTAGACCAAGGAAGTTGGTATCGCGTGTAAGGTTGCCGGATCCTGAATCAATAAACCTTGCATTGAATTGCGGTGTTTTAGTGCTCGGGCGTGCCCACACACGAAGTGCAAGTCACACTTTCCTTTGTATATTCAAACGAAGCCGAGTGAATCTATTGGCGGGATTTCAACTTAGGTGCTGATCTCCAACTCCCGCGGAGAAGGGTCATGTTCTGGGCGTACTGCTCAATTAAAACAGTTTAAAGCGAGTGCATGTCCGCAATTATTGTGAGTAGTGTCGAAGATAAAACAACCAGATAGGATGACGTCCTTAATTTCTATTTTGTAAGTAATCAAGTTGTCGATGACGCTTGAGATAGCAACTAAATGTAAGTAGCAGGGGCAACATAGAGCCACCAACTGCGGGTAACAAAATTTCGCAGGCGGGTAACAAAAATTTACAAGACTCAGTGGTTTTTATCGCCTTACAAATGCTACCATTTTCGGGCAAATTGTTCCGTGAATGGGTATCGTATGTCTTGAAGACGTATGGCAATAGGTTGAAAAATATTACGAACAAATCGTGGCTTTAGATATAGATGACAATTAAGCTGATCGATGTATCACGGCAGGTTCATTCCAATTGCAGGTCCTTTAAATGTTTAAGAGCTACTAAATGTTGAAAATCTCAAGCAAAGCGACGAAAGTAAAATCAAGAATTAGTTTCCCTGATGGTAAGAACTTTTGGTAGGGGGGGGTTGGCCCAAATAGTCATGGATCAGCTTAAAAGGCTGCGTACGGTGAATCTGAGCTGGATCTCCTGCAGATTTCAAAGGATTAGATATGATCTTCATCAAAGAATTAGGTGGATGCATGGCTACGAATCACATGTATTGACGAGTGTTGGCTTTGATGGCTAAGCCACGGTCATTGTTTGCCGAGATCATATGACCTGCGGAGTAATTGACTTCGATTGTTTCTCGGACTTCGCGCTCAATTTTCGAAGATATAGCTCATTTTTCGCGCCTTCATATAGCGATTATTCAAGTCAAAGGCTTTGTTAGGTAATCGGTAGCTTGCTCTGTCAGATACTGTAAGATTGATCGAATCCGCGCTCCATCAGTGGACAACTATGGCTCGTCTGACAATCAAGCACAAGACGACAATAGGTATACAGCAAGAAATGCTTCTCGCATCCGTTTGTGCCATGCAATTTTTAAATTAGATAAGCGAAATTTTACAACGCCTTTGGGCATGGGCACACAAATGACGCTATTGAAGAGGCGTGTATACGCCAAATTTTCGGAGCAGTGGGCTCTTATTCTTTGGTGTGATTTGAGAAAAATCCGCTCATGCCTCAACAATGCTTACATGATATGGTTCGATAATCTCGTATTTCATCAAAGCCTCCGCACAATAAAATTAGACTTGTTGGATGAGGAATAGCTAAGGAACTTGCTGATAATAACTTCACACAATGTTTGACCAAGTCATAGACTTTGCGTCTTAAAAGTTTAGTCCTGAGCCATGTACGTGATTAAATGGCTTACAGACAAGATTTAAGCCATTAGCGCTAGCTTGCCGTACGACGCATTGTTAGATTGCGTGAATCGGACATTACAATTGCTGCTTTCTCAGCCCGAAAGAAACGAAATAACTCTACAAAATTCCAAATTTAAAATTGGAGATTGGTGCAATTGAACGCAAGCAAATTCACAACATATGCAATAAATGTTGTCCTAAAGACTTAGCTGCACCCGCGCTTTATTGAGCCATATACGTTATAAGTAAAAAAAAACTTTACATGTATGCTTTGTGGCTCGAGTTGGGTAAGCGTGGAAGCGCTGACGGCGGAGCACAGCCGCATTATGCTGCCCCAACAACTCAAACAGCATCTACTTTTAAAGAGGGAGTGTCAAAATCTTTGTCTCGTGGTGCCCGAGTCAAGCGACTTGCTCGCAGATCGGCGGAATAGTTTCTTGATTGTTTAGAGCTGACTGAAAAGATCTGGAACCTTCGAGCTTACGAAGGTTGTTTAATAGCCTTGGGAAACAGTCGAGGCTATCGACGTTACGGCTTGCCATAATTTGGAGGCGTACACAGTGCGGCGCTTGATGCTGGCACAAAACATTTTTCCTCCTCAATAAAGAGAACGGGAGCCACTATAGTTTTGCGCGACGCGACCACCACAGTCATACTTAGTGTCTTGTTAAAGGGGGTTGTATACTCTCTCAGAAAAGCTCAATATCTGGAGCTTCACTTTAGTAGAGCCTGTTACGATGTTGCTGACATTGCATTTAGTTCTCGGATTGACTGCTTTTCACTACGAATTTGGAGGCATTGTATCTGAGAGCAGAGCTTATCTCATTGTCCCTGTTAATCATTAAAGAGACCGTATGTCGCAGGATTGATAGCCAAAAATAGTATTAAAGCGATAAAACTTGCAGTGTATAACCCTATTCTCACTTATCTACGCTGGACTAGCGATATACGAGAAGAGAGTGTAGCTTCGCTAGTACGCTACTATTTCTACTTTTAAAATTAATTTTCTCTTTAAGGTTTCAAGAGGCGAAAATATCACTTGTACGGATCGCAGTATCAGCACTAAGCCTTCGCTTGTTTGGGACTCAAACAAGCACGGTATTTTGCAGAGACAAGTCTTCGTAGAAATAACAACCTAGCATATAAAGCTCTGCCTCAGACTGAGCGCTCGTCTAAGCTAGGGCACTATACCATAGGTACCCATCATGCCCGCCATAGCATCATAGCTGGATCGTCGGACACGTGTATACAGCTCGCTTACTGGTTTAGAATTAACACCTTTTTGACTGAACCTCTTGCTCTTGCAGATCATCGAGGCAATTATTTATGAGCTCCGACTCATCAGCTACACATGTTTTATTTTATGAGCAATTTGAGATGCGCAACGATAATACTATATGCAGAATGCCATCCAAGGGTACGAGGCATGGACCCACAAGTAAATTTTGACTTGATAAGGGAAGCTTAACCTCTAGCAGTTCTTCTCTCGCGCGTGTTGACTTGACAGAGTTCAAGCAACACACGTTCTCAAATCTAAAGTCTAAAAAAATAAAAATAAAGCATATTTAGCACGTCTTGAGTGGAAATTATTCAAGTCAAAAGCGATCTTGCTCGCGAATTGAAGAAAGAGGTCGCGACAAATTAACAACAATGTCGTGAATTGGTGCATCGCTATGCATAAGATACTGAGCATGAAGAAATCGACGAAATCAAGTAAGCATCGGTGTCTGAGTAGTAAGTCAAATACCATCACTGGGCTCGAACAAACGCAAGATTCCGGATGATGTCTCTCAATGTTTAGTGGATTGTATAAAAATGAAGGAATGGACACCGAATGTAGGGTTTTGCTGACCAAGAGAGCAAACGTTAGACTCTTCGACATCAAACGATTTCGGGTAGATGGAATCAGCGCAGTTCAATGAAAATAAGAAATGCAGTATCGAGCTGATGCTGCGAATAGACCCCTTATATCCAGATCTACTGAGTGGTGGACGTGTCTTGGATTCATAGCGATGGATTCTGCCTTTAGGCTGCTACATTCGCATGTAAGTTTTTGCTGGTCTTTGCTTTGTTATGCTTGCCGTAATTCTTGTTCATTCAGCACTGCTCCATTGACTTCCCTTTTATGCTTTTGCTTTCTAAACAGCACTGATAAAGTAACATTTACTATGCAAGCCCGATTTTCTGATCCATAGCTTTTCATAAGCAAGCAACTTTGTTTATTTGGCAATCTGATGGTGCTTGGTCAGCATAATTCTTGAAATTCAAACGGATCATGATTTTACAAGAACGAATAATCTAAAACTTTACTTGATCTTTCCTCCATCCTGCTTCTTAGATCTAGACCAACTTCACTCATACGATGTTTCTGTGAATTAAAATGGAGCCAGCGTAGGGGTATCGTTTTGATTAGACACGCATTAACAACGGTATGATCATTACAATCATATTCTCAGCATTTTACATAAAGACCAAACGTATCTCAAAGTATCCCGATCGAAATGATCTCACTGTAATTCGACAACGCATCGTAGGAAAAGCGAATTCTACATCGCTCACCGATATATCATACCATGCAATGGATTTGCTACATGGTGGCGATTTCATTCACAGACTCGGGCAACTTTCTTAAAGAATGCTACAAATTCCTACTTGATTACATATTAAAAGCTTGTTTAAACGCTAGAGTAATATGTCCTGACTGATTCCTTCGAGACAGTGCACCATGAAACCTATACAAAGTCAATTTCTTTTACCATATTTTGTGTCCTCATAAGTTTTTAGAATTCTCAAAATGGGAATTGTACGCGTGGTCTGCGAGTGTTAGTAACTAGAGAATTTGCCCAATAGGACTTTGACAGCCTAAGCTTGGCTCAAAACGACGTGTAGTTTCTTGCACATTTAAACTGATTAGTTGAGTTACATGTATATACACCAAGAGATATAAAAAGTAGAGATCTTATATAGCTAAACTCTTCAGTCTGATCGAGGATTAAGTAAATATATGCTTGCATTATTAAAAAATAATGCAAGCATGACACTTTGTTCTGGACTTCTGTAACTCCTAACACCGAGAGCTGATCAAGACCTACAAAGCTAGCGCTTTGAACGAGAATTGACTTCTGAATGAGTTCATCACTATACAAACGACTCCGACGGCACTACGTTTCAGTAAAAAGTCTAGATAAGAACGTAGGCATTGCCGCGTTACTGTTGAGCATCTAGACGAGCAAAGCTAGTCTGCTTCTGACAATAAAAGCCATGTATGAAATGGCCACGAGTATACCAAGATGTATTTTTTTGCTTTAAATTACAAAGCTGCAGAGCTGGACAGCAAATTGATGCTCAAGAAAGAGTAAATTTGCATTTATGAATAGCTGACATTTGTCCATTAAAGCTGCTAAGTTGCTAACCGGATCGCAACGCATCCCTATATATTCTTCAAGCTTAAGGAGCTGCACAAAAAATTAGATCTGACGTCTTAATTTCGTATTTAAATTTGTTTAAATGGGTACTGTTCACTATATATAATATGGCAAGTGTTATTTTCACTCCTGAGGGGACGAAGTCGCTTCTGGCGTGACGCCGAAGATGTCAGCAATCTTTGACTACTGCTCGGGGGCATTTGCCCGATTTACGAGTTTGTTGTAGGTAGCAGTCGTGAAGTCGCAACTTAGTTTGCCATAAAGGTGAATTCTCACGATCGGTGGGCTTAACATACTTTGGCGATTGAAAAATGAGTTTTAGTGATGTGTCAAAACACCTTCATTGACATTCGCTTTTAATAGTTCTGCAAGAGTAGTTCATGACTGGAGCAGTTGCTCAGAAATTATACTCAGCTGTTTATTTATCAAAACTATGCGAGAGAATTCTATTAGACCGCTCTTCAAGCAGACTAGTCGGAAATACTTAGAACGGTAAGATCAAGGTCTTTGTCAAGCCATCCAACTGAGCGTCGAACGCTTGTAAGCCTATTCAGGTGTTAAATTATCCTTAAAAGATGATAATCATCATTTAGATCACACTGTTAACCCTATTTTGTGAATCTGAGCTGGCATATCTGCATTTGGTAGACCTCTTGACGGTTGAAAGCGCATATTGCACGGAAAACACTTCTTTTGGTTGAGCGCACGATGCGCCCATCGAGCAAAAAACGAAAGATATCGCGAAGAGGGATTGACCTCGAAGAAATCTATGGCCATGAAGTTTTGTTTATAAGCGGCAACTTTCAAGCACAAATCAAAGGTAAGCTTGTAACTTATGTGTTTGTGTATCTTACGAAGTATATCGAAGGAGAATAGAATTTCAGCAAGCCATTGCTTTATTGTCTAAGTGATTATTATCTAGATGCTTGGGTCAAGTGCAAAGAATATTAAAGACGACTCGCCGTTGATTGTGGCAAATGTTTTTCAAGCTGATCAGCTAGTATATTGATCTTTGTTGATCCGTAAGGACTTTTTGACTTACAGCTTACAAATTATCTGCTCCTTTGGATCCATCGATTTGCGATGTATTGTACCGATTTTTGTTAATATCAACTAGAAAAAAATCGCTCAGTTTAGATATCTATTATTACAACGTGTCGTTTTTATCCATGCATAATGTAATAAATGGACTCCGTTCGCCAACGCAACGAATGTGATGTCAATGTATAATGAAAACAAATTTTATATTCGCTATACACTTCTACTGATTTTCGGCCGAGGTAACGTGGAGCTGAAGTGCGCGGTGTATGGCGAAGGGAGCGTGTTCATCGTGAAGATTGCAAGTGAGGTGAAAAGTATACGCGCAATTGATAGCCGGGTTCGACAATCAAAAATACCACGAGCGCTTCTCGTTTCCGCCAAGTGCGTTGATGTTGTACATGACGAAGAAAAACGAGCGTGGCTTCCCGTACGAGAAACGTCGTCTAAGCTGGAAAATGCGCTGAGTATAAGAAAATGCGACTGTCATGGACGCTATGCGACGAAGAACTTTGGTGACGAGGACTCGGAGCCAGATTTCACATCTCGGTGGAACTGCCCGAGGGGTGTGTCCGGTGAGAAATTGGCATTGGAGCAAATGGCAAAGCATACATAGCTGGAGTCGAGCAAGAGCATTGATAAGAGCAATTAAATCGGGGTCCGTCTTCCATGCATTTTCTCTGCATCAGCTAGCCGATGTCCCAGCGATGGCTTTCTGCAGCGCGCTCACTTTCACAACACGTGCGATCTGTTCGAGAGACACACCTCCTTTGCCATTCACCGCGCACTCCAGCTCCACGTCACCAAACACATAGCGAGAATAAAAGACAAATTTCGTATCCTACTTAACTCAATTAAATAAATGATGTCATTTTGACCAATGATAATGTACTTCGTTGCCCCTCTGACATTTGATACACACTGGTCGAATTACGAACCGAGCGGTCAAACTGTAAAACTCACTAAACTGGCAAGAGACGTTCTCGATATTGTCGTGGGATGAGCACCATCTTCGACCCGACTACACTAACTTTTGACTTGAAGGTCGTCATCAGACACCGAGTCGCGACATTCTGCCGCTTTCTCTAACTCATGTATGTCCTCTACCCGAAAATTACTTTCTATCAAGTATATTCAGTGCATTAAGAAGACTGCAGTCCTAAGGCAAATTGTATCGTGTACGACGAGCCAATATTGGGCGAATGTGGAACCGAGGTACTCACAAATATAATAAAATCGAGGTATTTCTCGATTATATATATATACATGTATGTGGTTCGTGGCTCTACCATTTAAGCTTATGGACTGTTAATTACTTCTGTGAGCTCTGTCTGATAAAACATCAGAAAGCATCACCTTCTATCGAATTGCTCATCATAGACATATTTTACAATGATGGCGCTTGGTAAATGAGCTAATTGAATGAGGACCGACATCTTTTGCATTTAAAATCGGCCGTGGATTAAGCGCTGCTTAAGTTCGACGGGTCTAGCGCTGCTATCATTCAAATCTCTCTTGGGAACTCGAGACAGCTTATGATGAGTTGCTCAACAAATTTATTCGCCAATCTATGCCATCTCTTTACTACCTGACGAGAAGTCCTGCCTCGAGTGGTAAACGATATCCGCCAATTCAACAACGTCGTTCCCGAGCATGGACAATGAAATCAGCGTTTCACCGTACCTCCAAAAACAACTAACGTGGCATCACCATGAAGCATCAAATAGCGTATTTTACATAACAGTTTACTCCATACATGTTAAAACATGTAGTTACGCCATACTACAAGGCAAAACACTAGACAATAATATCAAAAAGAGCTCTCTGAGACGACCTTACCGCGTTTCAAATTCCAGAAACTTTCTTCACGTTCCGTTTGTGGAATGGCCTCGCAATTTAGTTCTTTCTGTGCTCGCTCTGCACCATCTCGGTGTCCACTCTGGGTACTATATAGGAGGTTGTCATAGTCATTGACGAGATACATGTCAACGTTACAATGAAATACGTTGCAAGAACATGCTTATGGGCTCTATTCCCATCCCAGCATTGCCAAAACCATGGTAGATGCATGTGCTGAGTATATTTATGACCACGACGTTGGTGTAAATTCGCGAGGGCCTATCTAACGACAACCGACAAGACGCTGTGGAGAACACATAAAGTACGTCAACAACCAGACGTGGTACAGCAATCAAACATCCAACAGCCTGCGTCGAATTGCCACCTTTACTTTTCACATTTGCATTAAAAGAAAAAGCGAAACAATGAAGTTCACGCTACCAAAAGACACGTTTCCATCCATTACATTGTCAGAGAATCAACGCACTGCTTTCATTAAAGAAGCCAAGACTGTCGTGAAGGAGATTGTGGCAGCAAATGAGCGTTTTGTAGCAGAAGGGTCTACGATTGGAGCTCCCACCTGGAAATTTGTTCGTGCAAAAGAGGGAGTCCAAGTGTATCGACAATGTAAGAGAGCGACTAAGCAGCACGTACCGTTTCCACCATTGGTACTGAAAGCGATGTCCCAGCCAAAAGCACACGAGGGCTCTTGGTGTCGCACTTCAAGCACTCGTGCTGACACTGAAGCGGAACACCACGCATCCTCGGCATCGTCATCTGGAATTGCTGGCGACAGTATCATGGAGAAAATGAAACCGCCTGGTGTGGCACTTATGGCCTTGCATGGTACGATGGATGGTACGTTAGATGACTGCATGTTTGGGTGTGTTGCGGCGACGGACGAGGCGTGGATGTTGCGCAGTTCACACATCAATGACCGACTTGATGATGCTCGGATTATCGCATACATCCGCGTACCAACTCGTACGGATCCATGTCGTTTTCTTGGAGTCAAGTGGTTTGCCAAAGAACATCCAGTCGTGCTTACAGGAATCGTCCACCAGCGC